>PVHX01004319.1:0-127706 GCA_004024805.1 Geosciurus inauris | reverse complement strand
CCACTTCAATGTTTATAGCAGCACAATTCACAATTGCAAAACTGTGGAAGCAACCCAGATGTCCTTCAATAGATGAATGGATAAAGAAACTGTGGTACATATACACAATGGGATATTATTCAGCAATAAAAGAGAATAAAATTATGGCATTTGCAGGCAAATGGATGGAACTGGAAAGCATTATGCTAAGTGAAGTAAGGCAATCCCAAAAAACCAAATGCTGAATGGTCTCTCTGATTAGTGGATGCTGATGAATAAGGGAGGTGGGAATGGGAAACATAAGAGAAATAGAGAAACACTGGACGCGACATGGGGGAGGCGGGGGGCAGGAAAGGGGAATGGGTATAGTAAAGATGGTTGATAAAAAAAAAATATATATATATATATACTGTTCATTGAAAGTGCATATAAAGATGTTTAACATGAAGAATGTAATCTGCTTATAATTTTGTGCAAAGTTAGAAAAATTATGATTGTAACAATTTTTTTTTCTATTTGCCTCAACAAATGTTTTCAGTGAACAGTGTGTACAGCTTCTGAAAATTTGTTTTTTTCTGTTATGTTTGATAACATGTATTAAAATGCAACTTTTGAGGAAAAAAAATAAAAAAAGAAATTGTGGTATATATATATATACACACACACACACACACACACACACACACACACGAAGCGGTTTTACTCAGCCATTAAAAAGAATGAAATTAATGGCATATGTCAATAAATGGAAGGAAATGGAGAATATCATGCAAAATTAGCCAAACTCAGAAACTCAAAGGTCGAATGTTTTCTCTCATATGCAGAAGCTAGACTAAAATAAAGGAAAAGGGAAGGTGAAGGGTAAGATTACATAAGAAACCAATCAAATACAAATTAATAGATGAGCTAAAGGAAGTCTAATAGACTAGAGGAAGAAAAAGCAGGGAGGAAGAGAGGGAAAAGAGGGAAATCATGAAAGGAAATCAAATTCTATGAATGTATGAGTATGTTGGGATGAACTCAGCTACTATGTATAACCATAAAACTCTAATAAAAAAGAAAAAGAAGAAAAAAAAAAAGAGTTCTTTCTGTTTGTCTTTGAGCTGGGACATCAGTCTTTTCCTTCCTTCAGATTCAGACTTTGACCAGAACTTACATCATTTGCTTTCCTGCGTCTGAACCTCAGCCTCCATAATCATGTGAATCAATTTCTCATAATAAATCTCTGTCTCTGTAGTCTCTCTGCCTCCCCATCCTGATGCGCGCATATGCTCGTGCACATACACAGATTATTTTGAGTTTCTCTTATCTGAAATTCTTGAGACCAGAAGTAGGTCAGGCTTGGGAATTTTTAAATTTTAGAATATTTGCATAGGCTTTACCATTTGAACATCTCTAATCTAAAAATCCCAAATCCGAAACTTTTCAAGCATTATGTAGGTGCTCAAAAAAATTTGGGTTTTGAAGCATTTTGGCTTTTCAAATTAGGGATGTGCAACATCTGGGTGTGTGTGTGTGTGTGTGTGTCCACACTTCCAGACTATCAGTTCTGTCTCTCTGGAGAACCCTGATTAATACAAGATAAAATGGTGAACGAGAACTCAAGCCTGCGCAGAGAATTGAAACAAGATGATGCAGTGTAAGTGACTAGGTAGCTCTTTTAGATTAGAAGGTCATGGAAGGTCTTTCTGAGGAGGTGACATTTAAGCTGAAATTTGGATGACAAAAAATAGCCTGATAGAAGACCGACAGGGAAAAAAATCTTCTCAACAGAGAGAACAGTTAGTACAAAAGAGGGAACAGGTATGTTATGTAACTAAAAGACCAAGAGGGTAAAAGATTAGGCCAAAGATTTGTCAGAACCCAGGCAAGGTAGGTCTTTGTGAACTGTAAGCCAGAGAAAAAATTTGATTATTTTTATAATTATAATAAAAACACATTGACAATTTGGGTTCCAGGTAGTATTAGGATCTGATTTAAATTTTCGAAAGGTTATTCTGGCTGCTGTATACAGAATAAATCACAGGGCTTATAAAATGAGAATGGGTTCCATTTTACCTATTAATTTCTGCTTTTTCCCAAATACCCACTAAAATGACTATAGAGAAATTTAAATAAATAGATAAACCCATAAAGTTCAAAAAGAATGAAAGAGAACATAATAACAACATTAAGTTGGAAGCTGAAACACACAAGGATGTGTGATATCTGATTGTCAGCTATGAGAAAGTGCCTGATTTGTCAGGTACAAAGTGACAATAGAGGAAGCAGAAAAACATCTGATTTACATTGCAAACCTCTCTCCTCTAATGTCCCTGCAGAAGTTTAGGAAGCACCAGGATCAGGTGCCTCTGGAAGTAAGGTCAAGATGAAAGTAAATACAGAAGCAGTGGTTGTCTAGACTCAGTGGCACATGCTAGTAATCCCAGCAGCTTGGGAGGCTGATGCAAGTTTGAGAATAGGATTGCAAGTTTGAGAACAGCCTCAGCAACTTAGGGAGGCCCTAAGCAACTTAGCATGACACTATATATATATATATACACACACACACACACACACACACACAACACACAACACACCACAACACACAACACACACACACACACACATATGCTGGAGATGTGGCCCAGTGATTAAGCACCCCTAGGTTCAATTCTCAGTACCAAAGGAGGAGGGTAAAGCAGTGGTTATTGAGGGGCAGTGTAAGAAACAAATGGACCTTCAAATTGACTCTCCTGTTCCATGCTGTTGGTGACAGCACCTAACCCCTACTGAAGACTGATGCTTCTTTCCCTAGAGAGGGAATAACTGAGAATCTCTGGGCTAAGGTTACCTATCTACAGTTGAAGGAAGAAAAGCCTGTATAAAAACAGAATAATTATTACATATTACACGAGTACCTAGAAAGTTGACAACGAAACTTATGCCCCTCTAGCAGGATATTGGAAAAATCTCTTCCCAGGGAAGTTTTGCTAGTGTAGCAAAAGAAGTAAGATGCTGACATGGGGATTCCTAAGGAAATAACCCTGATAAATTGTGTTGGGAACAAGTACATTAGCTAGATGCATAGTTAAGTCCTCATCTTTGGGCTGACAGCTCTTAATCAGATTTTTAGCACCCGCTTGTTATAGTTTGGGATCTGAAATGTCCTCTTTGGGCTCATTATGTTGAATTCTCGGTCTCCAGTTCAGCAATGCTCAGAGGTGGGGATTTGGAGGAGTGACTGGATTGTGAGGGCTCTGGTCTCATCCGTGGATTAATAATTTGAATGCATTATTGGGAGGTGGTAGAAACACTCAAAGGTGGGACCTAGTTAAAGAAGCGAGTTTGTGGGTGTGGCTGTTGAGTACTATACCTCGTTCCTGGCCTCTCCCCATCCTCTTCTCTCCCTCACTGCTTTCTGGCTGCCATGAGGTGAACAGCTTTCCTCCTCCACACTATTCTGCCCTGATGTTCTGCCTTGCCTCAGGCCCAAAGGAATGGAGCTGGCAGATAGATGATAGACTGAAGCCTTTGAAACCATGAGCCAAAATAAATCTTTGCTCCTTTAAGTTGTTTTTCTCAGGTATTTTGTCTCAGTGACAAAAAGCTGACAAATACACCACTTAAATATTCACAGACTGCCAAGAATCATCAGACATTTGGGTTCTATTTTTCATATTGTAATATAAACTATGAAAGCCAGATAAATGCACTAACAGAACAAAGCAGCATGGATATTTCCTTCTCAGAAAAAGAAAATGCAAAATCAAGCAAAAAAATTCTTGATTATTAATTTTCTAAATGGATAAAGGTAAATAGTGCATCCATGAATCAGGAATAGAATGCTATATAACAGAATCATTTAGAAGACAAAAAAATCTTGGAATCTGGGACCTAGAAAAAAATCAATAGCTGTGATAAAAACCCAAGACAACAAAACAAAAATCCATTCAGTGGAAGGACTGGTAGGAAAATTTGAGGAAGTATTACTGGAAATAGAGCAAGCAGAAAGATTAAAAATTTTAAAAATTAAGAAAATTAGAAAACTACAAATTTTAAAACTTAAATAGCATAAATTAGTATTAAAAGAAGCTATGAGAAATTAAAGAAAAAAACCATTCAAGAAACAATTTTAGAAACACTCAAAAGATAAAGTCATAAATCTTCAGATTGAAGGGGTCCTCTTGATGTTAACATTGAGGATAAAAGCATACTAAGATACATCATTGTTTAATATCAGAATAAAGAGGGACAAAGAGATGACTGATAATTTCCAGAAAAGAATAACAAAAGCATCAAGTCAATGCAAATCCAGGAAAAACAAAAATGTTGTTTGGGACAGAAAAAATATTCAGAGTATGGCTTAGCAGTAAGCAATGTTGTTTCTCAGAGGGACTTATTGGCATTTGGGGCATTTGTTGTACAGCAATGTCCTGCACATTACAGAACTGCTGGTGTCCCTGGCTCTCATAAACTAAATGCCACTGAAACAGTTCCCCTTCTTCCCAATACACTGACAAACCAAATATCTCTCCACAGTTCAAATTCCTTCTAAGAGGCATTAATAAATCAAGTTGAAAACCAATGGTGTACAGAGCATTAATAATATAAACACTGATTATGAATCCAATCAAAATTAATGGATTGTAAAGATAGGGTGACTGGAGCTCATAGGTATAGGAGGGAAGGTAGTCAATAAGAGCCACATCCTCATTCTCCACTGTGGGAAGTTGACAGATAATGTCTAAAACTGACTAATCATGATCCATTCAGATTAGGGGATGGGATGTAGAGGTAGATAGAACAGATCAATTAAAAAAGTTGAAAGTTGCTGCTTTCAGGGAGGGGGAAATGGAATGGTAAAAGAATGATTGGGGATTGCCATTTTTTTGTGAGAAGGCTTGTAGAGATATATGTACATGCAAGTCTAATTTTGATTAAAGGTAAAATGAATTTGAGGATAGCAGTGAAGACTAGGAAGATGCATATCTATCTATCTATCTATCTATCTATCTATCTATCTATCATCCATCCATCAATTCAACCACCCACATATTAATTTTACAAAAGATGATGAGGCTTAGGAGCCTTTGAGAGATTAATAAGTAGCCCAAGATACAGTCAGTAGAGACACAAGCCAGAAAGCAAGCTGAAACCATCCAACTCTGAACCCCAATCACTTGATCACTCTTTGCTGCCTTTAGGAAAGAAAGTGAAGGGTAGAAGGGAATGGGCAACAGACATGAGGGGACACAGATGTTCTCTGGGACTCTAGGTGTTGCCTGTGGGGCATTGTGACATACATGATTTAAAGAATTCTCTGCAGGGCTGGGGATGTAGCTCAGTGGTAGAGCACTTGCATAGCATGGGTGAGGCCCTGGGTTTACCCGCAAGCACTGAGAAAAAGAGCTAAAGAACTAACTCTCTGCTCACATACTGCTTGCTGTGGGACGGCAGATGAATGGAGGGAGCCAGGGTTCAAGTTGTTCTTGACAGGCACTCCCAGAGCACCTAAGAGAAGAAAGGGAACAAGAACTGAATCCCTGGCTTCAAATGCCACCTGCTCAGAGTGAGATGAGAGACCTAAAGACTTGTGCATTTCAATGGCTGATCCCTAGGGCATTGTCAAACAGTACCCTTGGTCTATTTAGAATTACTGGCCTTAGTAATTTTCTTTTGGGTAAATTCAGAAACATTCCTTTATGGTATATCTCTATGAATGTATTTAAAAATAATCTCATCCTCAAAATAGTTTGGTTTATGTTTCCCAGCTTTTATGTTTTTCTTAACACAAGGGAAAGCTCATCCCTTTTCCTCAAAGACACTGTTTAACTCTTACTTATCATATCAGCTATTTGTATAGACATTATTATTTCCGTAACAATATAATCTTTCCTCTGTGCAGAAAATTAGAAAAAATAGATAATTACAAATAAGAAAATAAGAACCCCTTTAGTTCCACTGTCTAAGAATAGTCACTGCTTATGACTGGGTGGAGGCCACCTCTTTCCTTCAGGTGAGGGCTCCTTGAGGGTGTGCTCAACACCTCCATCTACATTCCATTCTTTAGCCCTAGGCAAGGCACCTGGCAGAGCTAACAAATAAATGTTCGAGTATTTAAGTAAAAAGTGTATTTAAAAATATAAAGAGCAGCTAGTACACTTGGGTAGAGAGGTTTGGAGGCTTTGGAAAGTCCATATTTCAACTTTAAATCACCAAGCCCATTTTCAAGGTCCTTTCTGCAGCCTCCACAGTCTTGCTGCTTTTCTAAAACTCATTCCCCATGAGGGCTATGTTCTTCAGGATTCATAGAGCATGAGCTCACTGGGATCATTCCTACTTTCCTGACTTCCCCTCTTCTAGAATTTTCTTCCCTCATGCAGTTCTGCTAGTTAACACCCTATTCATTCTTTTGATTTCATCTCAAGTCCAGTCTTCCATTCATTTGTCAACTTCATTTTTTCCCCTTTCTCCTCTGAATTCTGCAGCTCCTAGATGCTGCAACTTAGTACTTCCTTATACTAAAGGATCATTATTGCACCTGAGTTTGCCTTCTTCCTTAACAAAGGGCAGAGCACAAGGCAGATATACAATAAAAACAAAAAATATGCAGTTTAGCTAATTCTGCATTTAGGAGTGGGATGGTTTCTGAGTTATGCTGAGATGAGCCAAAAAAAAAAAAAATTGTTTTATGGGGCATTTTTTTTTTGGTCCAGAGCACAAAAAAAAAAAAAAAAAAAAAAAAAAAAAAAAAAAAAAAAAAAAAAAAAAAAAAAATGAAATAGACAGCTGGTTATTTGGAACTTGTGACTTGTGGATTAGCCACAGACTAATTCCCATGTGAGTTAAAAAAGGAAACTTACCTTCTAAAATCGAAATCTCCAAGCATCTAGGAAGCCAAGAGAGCTATAAAGTAAGTGGGAGAAGAGTAAAATACTGCAATCCAACACAGAAATGTTTCATTAAGCTCTTAGAAAACAACAACTTCAATAAGGCAGATAGTTCAGGTTTAGACTGTGGCTAGGAAGTTTTGTAGGATAAGAAGGATGAATCCCCTTGATCATCAGAACAGCTAACTCAGTCCTGAATATTGTTGCTTTTGAGAACATGGAGACTTGACCACCAGGGAAAAGGCTCACACCTCTTCTTAATTTCTCTCTTATTTTGCAGTTTTGCAAATACCCCCTCAAATGGGTTATGTAAATGTACCATCAACAAGATTAAAGGTGCCAGCAGAAGCGGAGGCTGCTTCTACATCTTTTTTTCCATCGGGTTTTGTGGAGCAGTTTCTCTCAGAGGCACCATCCTCACAGCTCATTGATACTAATCTGTGGTGGTTTGAGTTAACAGATTTTAATATGGTCTTTACTTATAATGCCCTTCTTTCTTACACAATCCTTCTGTAAGATATTATACCTCCCAGACTAGGTAGATTGTCCTCAGGGGGCCTGATGCTCAGAGAATGATAACTCGAGAACCTGTAGTGACATCTTGCAGCAGCAGGAGAGGTGGCTTCTTAGGAATGGATACTAGCTGCTTTGCCCCGAGGGGGAGCTGGACACTGCTGCCCCTGGGACAGGAAGCTGGGAAGCATGTGATTAGGAAAGCATTTCCTGAACAAATTGGCACCAGGGGAAATTACTCAAGTAAATGTGGTGAATCTATGATTCCATCAGAGGAACCTACTCTGATCTCTTGTGCCTTTAAGTTAGACAACAAATTAACTATATGTGTATAAAGAACCAACAGGTGACTTATTCATATGATGCCACATCCCCATCTTTGGCAAAAGCTTCCTGAAACTGTACATCCACAGACTCATCCTGGCCTTCTGCCCTCAGAGATGGAGCTGGAGCACTGGATGCTTGCCTCTGGCATTTTCTCCAAGGTTGTGGTGTGTCTGTGGTTGTTTAAAACCTCTGAATGTCAGCCTTCCTCAAATGCCTACTTCTTGTGTGCTATTTGCAAGGCACTGTGTTGGTGGTAGTAAGGGGTGTGTGTGTGTGTGTGTTTAAGGGGTCAGATGTATAAAATATACTTCTGCACTCAAGGGCCTCATTTGGTAGAGGAAATGGAACACACCTGCCCAGCTCTCATGCCAAGCATATCCATCTTATAGGGTTAAAAAAGTAAGGTGTGGTGGGGTGTATTAGTCTCTTTGTGCTGTCATAACAAAAATGCCCTAAACTTGGAGGTATACAAGCTATAGAAATGCATTCATCACAATTCTGGAAGCAGAGAAGTCCAAGATGAGGGTGTCAGCAGATTCAGTGCCTTAGGAGGGCCACCCTTCCAGGTTCACAGAAGGCTCTTTCCCCTGTGTACCTACATAGTGGAAGAAGACAGGGGGCTCTCTGGAGCTTCTTTTATCAGGGTGCTAACCCCAGCTATGAGTGCTCCACCCCACCCCATAGGGACCCATATCACTGTGTTTACAGAGAAGGCAGCCCCCCAGGAGCTGTCTACTATAGTCACTGTTCCCATTTCAGAGATGAGGCAACTGAGGGTCACAAGGTCACATTGAATCATAAATGATATGTAGAACCTAGATGGAAATATAAATTTCTGTGTTTTCTAAAGCCCATGATCTCTTCATTTACTGCCTATTATGTTCCCTTGTGTCTTTCTGGGTCATTTCAGCCAGAAATTTTTGAACCAAACCCATGATGTGGCAAAGTCTTTTCATGGGAAGAAATCATAAGTTATAAATGACAGCTAGAAGACAATGATATGCTAATATCTACTTCAAAGTAAACTGAAGAGAGAAAACCTGAAGTTCACTTTTCTATTTTAAATTAGGTTACACAGGCCATTAAGCCAAGTAATAATAGATTTAGAGTTTTTGGACAGAGTGTACAATGGCCAGGACTTATTGCTATGCAAAGGAAAACCAGACATTCAAGGTTAAATACCCAAGATCCTACTTAAAACTAACCTTGTCACCAGCTCTAACCATGTAAGGGAGGTTGGAAAAGGCTTTTAGACATTTGTCTTGACTTTTTTTTAACCATGTGATTATCTTCTGTATGCTATTTCTAATGAAACTACCCATTTAGTTTCTTAAAATAAAATAAAAAAAAACATTATCGAGAAGTAGAGGTTGTCTTGGCTTTTGAGTTGGTGCTAATGATGGGCCTTTTTAATTATGAAAATCATTATCTCGGTGTAACTCTGTCCTATTCTTTTAATTACATAAACCCAGCTCATCCAACCTGATGGTATAAAATTAAATAGATTTCAGGAAACTGTAGAAAATCCTGCAAGTTCCAGATGTTCATGGATTCTTTTTCAATTCTCAATTTTCCCAGTGAATGTTCTTTGAACAGGATGTGACAACAGAAATTCACACACTGTATACAGATTTTCACTTCTCTAAACACTCTTCGCTTTACAGTAGACTGAGCATTCCTCATAGGCAGGGACCTTGTCTGTCTGGCTCATTATTGTAGCCCCAGTGCCTGACAAAATGTTAAATGCTCAGTCAATTTCTCAAGGTGAATTGGACTCCTGGAATACTGGCTTCAATTGCCATTGTCATCAGTATCACACTACTGAGTAGCCAGATAGGCCAAGTATGATTATCAGAATTTGGGTGGGTGGGTGGGGGTGGTTCATGTAAACTGAGGCTGGAAAAACTTACTCATCTCCAAATTAATAAACCAGTAAGTGAGAAACAGACTAGAATCCAGGGCTCATGTCTCTAAGTCTGTGCTTATTCTATAGGACAGTCCTGGTTCCTCTTGGTCTCTGGTTCCCCATCTACTCAGCAGAGGGTACTTTGTTCCAGCTCCTCATAGCAGAAGGGACTAATGCAACAGTTTTGAGGGGATTATTGTTTTTAGTCTCTGAAATCCTCTTGTGAAAATTCCAATATGAAAATGTTTAAGAGTAGATACTGAATTGAAAAATATTTGGCATTGATATCTATTTCTCCAAACCAAGTCAAACATTTTCTAAATCCACAGTAATGACATGTATTGTTTTATGTTTCTTTCCAGCATAAGAAGTCATTAAGCTCATATTTTGTTTATGTCACAATGATCAATAAATAAGCAACCATATGGTTCTGCCTAATCATTTTGTCTACTAAACTAAATTCTGAAACTCATGACAAATATATCTGAACTTGACTTGATCATATTGTTTAACATAAATAGTTGCTTCTCTAATCTTCAGCCTCAGCTTCTTGAAGTTTTTCATTTTTTTCACAGAACACATTTCTAATTTTTTTTTCAGCTTGATGTTATTTCCTTTCCTGATTCCTCTAAATCTGGATTATATTTAAGGCCATTCAAGAAGCAGTTGTGTGTTTGATAGAGTGGCTTATGTTAGCTAGAGCTAATTGTTCAGTTTTTAGAAATTTTGCAGGCTGCTCATTCATTAAACAATCATTATACAAATCAAAATTCCTTAAACTTAGAATTAAATGACTTTTAAAAACAAATAACAAATATGTAAAACTTTTTACATCCTATTTATCTGTATTCTTGGTATTATTTGTCTATTGTATTTATATGGTGGAATCACTATATAATGATATGCTATTCTCTGTCTCTTCCCCTACTCAATGTTCAGTGATGCCACATTGGTAGCTTGGAATTAGCCTTTTTGGGTATGTTTTCACAGTGGAAATTGGTATACTGTACAAAGCAAAGATTTTCCTTTGAAGAGCCAATTGTTAAACATATACCAGCATACTACCAAAATCAAAGGTGAGGGTACAGTCTTTGGAGGGCTCTGAGTCCATTCAACAACAGTGTCAACTTGGCAGAAACACCTAATCTCTCTGACATTCAGCTTCCTCTTCTATAAAATGGGTTTGTTGTGAAGATGGTCAACCTATAATCAACCTAGCTGAGAAGAGTGCAAATTATATTTATTTGGGTCTAAATAGAATTGCAATCTGGGAAGACACTCTTGAGAGTGTGCTCTGAGGTTTTATGAAATGGCAGCTGTATTTATAGCTTTAAGTAAGGGTAGAGGTTGATAATTCCATCATTTGTTTGTCAGGAATTATGACTTGTCTTATGAGGTAGAAGTCAGCTCTATTGTAAGAAAGGAATTGGGTGGGGTCTCCATGTAGCCAGTGTGGGAAGAATCGGTTGTGCAGGTGGTCAGCCGAGGTTAACAACATTTAAGATGAGCTTTGTCAACAGCTTAGTTCAAAGCTTCAGCAGCCTAGGCCTGCAGGGCTGAGTTCTGAGTAACAGTGGCTTCCCTACTCCATTTTAGATGTCCCCAAAAAATGCTACTCAATTTATTTTTTCCTGACAAGAATGCATATATGACACCACAATTCTTACCTTATCATATGAAATATCCTTTTAAAATGATGGCTATTAAAATTAATAATGCTACCTTTGTCTCTTTTCTCTATGTAGCAGAAAGAAACATGTCTTTTCAAAGATAAATGCTACTGCTTTTGCTATCTGCAGAAGTAACATTCTTTTTTTTAATGGAAAGTTATTTCTATAGTTTAAGAATATTGTTAAGAATTGATGGAATGTTAGGGACTTTTAATGAGCAGAAAAGTGAAGACCCTTCGACACTGTCTATATGGTAACATTAAGTACAAGATAGAACTGAATTCACCTGTACAGTAAAGAGACAAGAATTTTGAAATTCAATGGGGACTCTAGGAAGAAGGGCTGAAAACAAAAGCAGAAACATGCAGAGAATCAGAGAGCTCTGAGTGGAATCTGCAGATGGACAGAGGAAAGGGAGCTATTAGCAGGGATACAGACAAGGAATAAAGGAAAATCCATCTAGGGAGAAATTTTCCACCTTGGGTGTGGGGCAAGATATGCAACCTTCAAGGTGAAGTTGTTCCTGGTTTTGATTTTATTTTCCTCCATTGCTGCTGTACCTAATAAAAAAGTAGGACATTGTGTTAGTTGTGCTTTGGGGAGCCAACGTGAACCAGTTAGGAGAGACACAGAGAATTCAATAGAAGGAAAGGGTGTGATAAAGGACTTGAGCTGCACACCCCAACACTCATCCTTTCGGGACCTACAGAAATGTTAGGGAGAGCACTGGGTTTCCCATAATATTTAAGATGGCAACTGTTAACCATTAAAGGTGAAGCTGGAAGGCTCAGGAGACATTTAGGCAGCAGACTTGTGGGTTGCAGGCAGCAGTCTCATCCAAGTTCTGCACAGATACCTAGCCAATGTATGTTTTTAGTCCTAATCTTGCCCAGGCTGCAGTCTGTCCAACTGCCTGGTTCATCTGTTTACCTGGACCTTAAAATTAACAGATGAAATGACTAAGTCTCCCCCGAAAGATGGCTCCTCTACGTTGCTTATTTTTATTACTGTATCATTGTCCTCCCAAGATGTTTGAGATAAGCAATAGTAGATGCTCCTTGGATCATGATAGGATTACATCTTGATAAAATCATTGTAAATTGAAAACACTGTTAAGTCAAAGATGCATTTAGTACAACTATGCACCAAACATCCTAGCTTAACAACACACTACTCTGTAGTGCACTTGTATTTTACTCTTGGGATAATGTGGCTGACTGGGAGTGTGGCTGGTTGCTGCTGCCCAGCATAAGGAGAGAGTATTGCATATCAGTAGCCTGGCAAATGATCAAAATTCAAAAACTTGTAGTATAATTTCTATTGAATTGTATACCACTACCATTGCAAAGTTAAAAAAAAAAGGCAAACCATCATAAATCAGACAACATCCTACCAGAAATAGAAACAGCAACCTGAAAATTCATGTCTCCATAGCCCAGTGTGTCATAAGGGTTGCTACTGACTGATGCCATTTTATCCTTCTCTGAAGGAGTCTTGACAGTTATAAAGTACTTCTACCCAAACTCTCTTCCATGAGAATAACTTTTTAAATAACCAGGTTCCCCCCCGCCATGTTACATATCAGGAACCAATACTTGGCAGAGAGGAATGGTTCATATACTCTTATTCCATGCAGTGCCTTGCTAGGCCAAGTTCTCTAAGACCAATTGCTCTATGCTTGCTTAGGGCCAGGGGTGTACCTGGGGAGAATCATGGGTCCCACCTCAAAACACTGCTTTCCATTGTTCTGTGTAATCCACTCACATAAAGAGCTCCTTTTTTTGTTTTAATGTGGTATCAATGTTGAGAAGAAGTACTGCCCTAGACCTTGGCTTTCCAAACATGGGTGGAGTTTTCTATGCTATGGTTTCCTAAATGATATTAGTTGGCTACTAACGTGTATGTGCTAGCAATTCTGAATTTTTAAAAAACCCCATATTCATTACATTTATGTTTTACTTATTTTCACCTGTGCAGTGCAATTGCTTCTGTAAAGGTTAGTGATGGCTTAGACACACTACTAGTTGTGATGATGTTTCCATTGACTCCTACAATTCCTTGGTATTTGGGTGCTTTTCTTTTCCCAAGGGAAACTTCAGAGTAAAGAATCAGAGTGTTCTCAGAAAGATGTTGTTTTCTTTTGAGGTGGAGTCAGGAAGGACAGAAAATAAGAATCGGTCCTTTCCTGCTTAAAGGAGGGGTTTCCTGAAAGGGCAGATGCATGATTCTCAATGTACAGAGACTAAGCCATGTATAAAGGTTTGGGGTGGACCGCCCAGAGCTTGGCCTGATGCTGGAATCATAAGGGGAAAAATGCCCAATGTCTAGCTGCTACAGCTATCAATCAGTGTTAGCTCCCTGTACCCTATCTGTGCCCCTATCTGGTAAATATTTATGCTTTCTCTGTCCCATAGTCTCTTAAGACCTTCTTTAGAGGCTTTTCCTGATTCACTTGGGCTGAGTTAACGGCTCCTTCGTCCTCTTCCCATAGCATCCCATGATAGCTTCCTCTTTGACAGCTGTTGTGTTGTTATGGTTGTTTCCTGTCTTCCTCCCCAATGAGGCTCTGGGCTTCTGGTGGGCAGAGATGATTCATCCTCATAGCCCAAGGACTCCCCAGTGTCTACCACATGGGAAATGTCCATAAAGTGCTTCTGGGGAAGACTGGCTAAATGAATGGAAAGGACAGGCAAGCAGGGTGAAGGTGAAGGTACACAGGGATACTTGAAGGAACAGTGTCCAGGTAGTGAGGGGTATGTTGTTCTGGCTGAAACTTCCTTTTGAAAAATGACATCTTTGAACTAAGAGGAGAAGGGAAATCATGTACAGCCCAAATGGACTCTTCTGGGTCAATGAGAGAGAGAAAGCAACTTAACAACACGTTAAATCTCAGGGCTTTTGTGGATGTGTCAGATGTTACCCTACCATGCTGGAATAAAAGGAGAGAGTGGGAAGGAATATCCAGCCTCATACTTATTATCCAGAAATGTTTGTCACGTGAGTGAAAAAAACACTCAGAACTCACTGCTTTCATGAAGTTGACTCAGGAAACAGAATTGATAATGTATTTTTTTTCATCAGGAGATGTGTCCTCTTACATTACCTGGGCAAGAAATAGAGGCAGCCTTCAGGCCAACACATTGCTGCAAAACAGCAATATTATCAATCTCTTGAATCTTTAGGATAACTTTTACATTAAATTACCCCTTTAAGTCCTAGTGATAAAGAGTGGGTCATAAGAACTTTGTGCAGTGACTTTCAGAAGATGGCTTTGACCCAGCTTCCTAAAACGCTGAAAATTCTTATGGCAGGCCCAGAGTGATGAGTGCTGTCTTCCAGGGCACATGGGTTTAAGAGGTATCTGTGTGCCATCCAGGAGTGAGGAAAGTAAATGGAGATGGCTTATTGCTCTTTTTCTCCTCATCTTTGAAGAAAGTTAATTAGATGTCTTAAATTTGGAGGACAGATAGAGAGTTTTGTAACCCCTGTGATTGTGGATGGGGAAGGAAGGGAAGTGGGGAGGAGAAAGGAGGAGATCTTTCTGTTTGTTTTGTTTGTTTGGTACCAGGTATTGAACCTACTGAGCCATATCCCCAACCCCCCACTCTTTTTTTGGTACTGGGGATTGAACTCAGGGGTTTTTGACCACTGAGACACATCCCCAGCCCTATTTTGTGTTTTATTTAGAGACAGGGTCTCACTGAGTTGCTTAGTGCCTCGCCATTGCTGAGGTTGGCTTTGAACTCACTATTCTCCTGTCTCAGCTTCCCAGAGTGCTGGGGTTATAGGCCTGCAGCACTGCACTCAGCTCCCAGTCCTTTTTTATACTGTTATTTAGACACAGGCTCTCGCTAAGTTGCTTAGGATCTCACTAAGTTGCTAAAGCTGCCTTTGAATTGGCATTCTTCCTGCTTCAGCCTCCCAAGCTGCTGGGATTACAGGCATGTGACACTGTACCAGGCCAGTTTTTTTTTTTTTTTTTTTTAATAATTACAGAGAGAGGAAACTATACTGGCAGATTTAGGAAGATATTAGGAAGAACTGGGCAAGAAATAGAGACAGTTAGTCTCCAGGCCAACACATTGCTGCAAAACAGCAATATTATCAATCTCTTGAATCTTTAGGATAACTTTAGGATAATAATCTTGAGGATAATCTTTAGGATTATATAATCCTGGAATTGTCTTCCTAGGCATCTCCAGCAGGTCTGGTTCATGGGTTACTGGTTTATGGGTTACTAGAAGGCTAGGTCAAAGTCATCTTCTAAAGCTGCCTTAACACAGGTGTTGTAGCAGCCATGCCCAGGGTTCTGTGATGTATGGCAATCCTTATCCCTACACTGGAGAGTGAAAGACTGCCCAGAATGGAGCTTTGCTGGGACCTCATATTCCAAGCCATAAGAATGCCTTTGTTCAAATGAATTTCTAATCCTTTCCTGTGATCAAGCTGAATGTGGAAAGCCCTGGAGAGAGATGAGGATGTGACTGAGCAAGGGCAGCAGAGCTGTGGAAGTTGAGCTTCACTTACTTCTCCATTTGTCTGTGCTTATGGGCTTCTCACTCTCAATGCATTTAAAACATGAGGCAGTGTGGGAATTAGGATGCCGTGTGTGTGTGTGTGTGTGTGTGTGTGTGTGTGTGTGTGTGTTGTGCTGGCAGTGTCTCCTTCATCCTAAATGGGTTGTGTTAATAGCCTCCCACTTTTTCAAGCTGAATTGTACTGGATTGTTTTGCTAAGCTGCTCGCCATGCCCACTCACTTGGAAATGAGAGCGCAGGAAATATAAAGTAAATTACATTTTCTTTATTGCTGAGCTAGTGGGTTTGATTCATTTTAAGATACTTACAGTTACCTCTATACATTGGAAAAGAAATATATAACAATCTTTTTTTCTTTTTTGGTACAGGGGATTGAACCCAGGGGCACTTTGCCACTGAGCTACATCCCAAGTCCTTTTTATTTTTCATTTTAAGACAGTCTTACTGAGTTGCTTAGGCTGTCCTCCAACTTGTGATCCTGTTGCCTCAGCCTCCCAAGTGGCTGTGATTATAGGTATGATCTGCCATGAAGTGTACAACGGTGTTTTGTTTTGTTTTAAAGGCTAAATCTTCACCTTGGTTCTCCTCTGGTCTGAATCTTTCCTTTGCTTCAGAATTCATTTTTGCATCCCTTACTTTCCACCTGCTGTCTCCTTCTCCCACAAGCTGCAGTTAGAAACAGCAGATGCATAGTCTAGACTATAGAGAGAGTTTTATGCTGCAGTTAGTTGTCAGGTATGCTGTGCTATTGTTAACTAGCAATTTATGGTAACTCACTTGTCACCTCAGACCTTAGTTTTTCCATCTGTAAAGTGGGGAAAGTGGCAGTAACTTAATAGGGTTGTCTGAAAGTTAAAATGAGAAAACACTGCACAAAGTAACCTAAATATTGGTTGAATGAATGGATTTGTGAATGTGTGAACCTTCAGCTTGGTTTAATGGCAGAATCAGGGCAAGTTATCATGAACTTCTTTCTGATTGACAGATTGCTTTTTATATAAAGATATGTTTAGGATGTTAAGAAAAGTCTTTTTTTAAAAATTAAATATATTTTTATCTGATACATGAAAACATAAAAATTGACATATGAATGAGATAACATGATGTTATTAAAATGTTTTTAGATGTTATTAAAAATGTTATTAAAATACATGTTCATATTGTATAATCAGGTTAAACATTTATCATTCCTTTATAGCAAACACATTCAAAATCATTTCTTCTAGTACACAGTCAGTACCTATAGTCACCATACAGTGCAATAGCACATCAGAACTTCTGACTTGTAACTATAACTTATTATCCATTGATAATTTCCCCCATTCCTCCTTCTCTACTGAATTCTCAATTCATCTGAATTCTTACTCAAAATATTGTCAGGCATAGTGGTGCACACTTGTAATCCCAGTAGCTTGGGGTTGGGGTGAGGCTGAGGCTGGAGGATGGCAAGATCAAAGCCAGCCTCAGCAACTTTGTGAGGCCCTAAAGCAACTCAGAAAGACCTTGTCTCAAAATAAAAAATAAAAAGAGCTGAGCATATGGCTTAGTGGTCAAGTGCCCTTCAGTTAAATCCCAAGGACCAAACAAAAAATAAGTTCATTTTTCTGGCTAAGAGATTACTGCACATATAATGTATGTATGTGTGTGTACAGATAGGGTGTGTGCATGAGTGTGCATGAGTGTGTGTATTTTCCATGTAGTTTCTATATGGAGAACAGGTCACCAGATACCAGCTTTCATGGAAGCATGCATTTCAAACAATGCAAACTGGGACTATGTTTTGTAATTATGTATTTCCAGCATAATACTATGTACTATAAACTAAGTTTTCTATTACAGTACATTGGCAGCTCCAAAAGAATTAATGCTCAAGGAGCTAAAAGGTAATAGAATAAGAAATATGCCATGTGTTTTTTCAAAACAGTTTAGAATGATTAGAAATGGGTGCCTTGATCCTTTGATACATAAAATACATTGTATTTTTCAAAGTCTTCTCATTTGCATGATTTTATTTGATTCTAATAATATCTCTTACAGATATATGTTTATTGTTTTTATCCCCATTCTAAAGATTATAAAACACATACCTGGAAGTTAAATAACTTGGACAAGTTTCGCAAAGAAGGCAAAATTGAAAGCCAGGGAATTGAATATTATTTTTCACTAACTAGTCTCTCAGCTTCTATTTTTGTCTTCTTTCAATTTACTCTCCACGCAGCAGCAAAGTGACCCTTTAAATATGTAAATCAGACTATCTACTCTCCTTCAGTGGTTTCTCATCGTAATTCCAATCAACCCCAAGTCCTTGCAATGGCTTATATTCAGGTCTCTGGATGAACAGTACTCTGGAGGCCCAAAGAGACCTTCTAGTCTCCTTTTTGTTCATTATCCTCTGGGTTCATCATTCTTTCATTTTCTAAATATATCAAGCACTTCCCTGCCTCAGAGCCTTTGCATGTACTGTTTCCTTTGCTTGGGATGTTCTCCCAGATTCACATATGACAAGCTCCTTATCATTTGGGTCTCAGATGAAATATCACCTCCTCAGAAAGGCCTTCCTTGATGTTCCTATGTAACTGAGCACCCTTCACCATCTCTCATTGCAGTTTCCCAGCCTGAACACTTCAGTACACTGATGTGGTGTGAATGAGATTAAAAGGGTGTTGTCATAGTGACCCCTTAACCCTGGAAAGGACTAGGGGCATGGGAGCCAGAGTCCATCAACTATGCTCAACCTTGTCCTTACTCCAGTGTTTTACAGATACCTCAGTTTTTATGCATAGCAACATGTGAACATATTTGGGAATCACTGCTAGCATCACCTTGAATTACTTTTTTCGCAGCATGTCTGACTATTGGGAATTCACCAATTTGCTTATTTGTTTATTTCACCTCCCTTCACTGAATGTAATAAAATTTATTTTGTTCATCCTTGTATATCCTAGAGTGTTTCAAATAGCACCTGCCACACAGTGGGTGCTCATATTTATTTGTTAAAATCATGAGTCTTCTCTCTTGTCAAGAAAGGAGTGGCTGGGATAAGACATTGAGTTCGGACTTGAGAAATTCAAGCATCAAGCTAGTGAAATGATCCTGCTGCTACTACAAGCCTAGAAATAGTCAATGTAATTTTGTAATATTATTCTCCCAAAGAACAAAGTCAGAGCAAAATCAGCAGATTTGAATATAAGCTAAGTCTGAGGCTGTGGAAGTTTCTGCCAAAATCAGTATTTGTAAATTCATAATATTCATTTAATATTTAATACTAAAACAAAACATCAGAAATTTACTGAGACAATAACTTTCATCCTTTAGGGAATAGAGTAAAACCAAGCTACAGAAATCAGCTTCTCTCTCTCTCTCTTTTTTCTTGTGATTTTCTGTTTCCCATAAATTTTTGCTCTTGATCAGTAAGTAGTTATCTAAATGAAGGTCAAATCTTGTAGCATAAATTAGCAAAACTACTATAGCTATAATTTTGACAGCAAACTACTGATTTTCTTTAAGAAACAGCACAGAAAGGCAAAAGGAATTACCATTCTATGTCAAAGAGAATGCTCTGCTAATGACGTAATTAGAATTCCGTCAGGTAAATTTTAATCTTCATGAGTTTTATCCTCACAATGCACACACACAAGACATTTGCTGAAGGAGTCTATTTTCCCCCTATTTGCAATTTTCTTATGACCTGCCTGCTCATCCATTCCTTAACTCATGTAACACACACTGGGCAGACAGAATAGCTCCATTGAATATTATTGATAAGGAGTATTCTTACAGTGGCTTCTGTGAAATGACTTCATATTGAATCATTATATGGGGAAGCCAGGTGGTCACAGATCCTGTTTAAGGCGCTGATCAAGTTGCAAGTGTTATCTGTCCTTCAATCAGGGACCATACAAGGGGAGTGCATTCTACCCTAACACTGTTCTTTTCATTGTTCTATATTGATTTCTCAGAAATAGGTTTCAGTATTCTGGAGGCATTACCAGCTGAGAAGGGACATTAGCAAAGAACAATCTTAAGCTATGTCTACGTGAGGTCTCTACAATTGCTTTTGAACTGAAACAGTCAATCTGCCTCTATCTTTGGATGAGAGAACCAAGCAGCCCAATTTACTGACTTTGCTCCACTGAGGAACTTAAATTTTGCCAGAATTGACCAGTCAGTCTAAGACAAAGTAGCTTTTGCATACATTGCAAATCAAAGAGAGGGGAAAAGAAATTGAGCAATTAGATTGTGTAACAGGTTGACCTATAAAAAATTTCATTTGAGCTTTTATTTGAAAGTAAAACTTCTTCCAGGCTCTTCTACTGCTAATTGCTGAAGCCAGTTTGGGTGACAGCATGGTTTGATATGTGACTATGTGACTGCAGATTGAGGTTATTCTTCACCTTGAGCCTCTTTGCTATATATTTTTTTTTTTTGTGGTACTTGGAATGGAACCCAGGGACTCTCTACCACTAAGTCACATCCTCAGCCCTTTTTACTTTTTATTTTGAGACAGGGTCTTGCTAAGATGCTCAGGCTTGCCTTGGACTTTCAGTTCTTTTGCCTTAGCCTCCCGAGCTGCTAGGATTACAGGTATGTGTCATTATGCCTGGTTATGGGTTGAATCTTAACATCCCCCAAAGACCCATGTATTAAAGGCTTGGTGTTCAGCTCGCTACTATTGGGAGCTGATGGAACCTCTAAGAGATAGGGCCTAGTGGGAGGTCTCAGGTCATTGGGAGCATGCCCTTGAAGTGAATGAACCGGCTATTAGGATGACATCTCTATTGTCTGCTTCCTGACCATCATGTAGTGAGCATCTTTGCTCTGCCACCTGCTCTCCACCATTATGTGCTATGTCTACATGGCCCAAAAGCAAGGAGCCAACCAAGGATGGACTGAAACCTCTAAAATTGTGAGCCTCAATAAGCTTCTCCTTCTTATAAACTGATTATCTCAGGTATTTTGTCACAATGAAGGAAAGCTTACTGAAACTTCACTTTAGGCAGGTGGGCTCCTTATTAGCCTGCTAATCTCTATACTTGTCTCTGCTATAGTGTCCTTGTCTAGCTTGTGCCCACCTCCTTTCGTACCATGTGTTTATCATGGGGGGTTCCAAATATCAAACTGAATTATTGGTCTGTTGGTTAGAGGATATGTCAATTTTAGGTTAAAATGGACATCTTTTAAGAATTTCCTATTATTCACTGCAAGAGTTTTTATTTTTATTTTTTTTTATTTATTTATTTTTTTAAATATTTTTTAGTTGTAGATGGACACAATGTCTTTATTTTATTGCTTTGTATGTGGTGCTGAGGATCGAACCCAGGGCCTCACGCATGCGAGGCAAGCGCTCTACCGCTGAGCTACAATCCCAGCCCTCACTGCAAGAGTTTTTAAATTAGGAGACCACGTTTCTGAAACTCATATGAAGATAAGTGTAGCTCTTGAATGTGATTCTAGGGTTATGGGGAAAGTGGGGAAAGCAGTTCAGGATCCTATTTTAAAGAACTATCCTGGAGGGGTGTGTCAGGCAGATTGATCAAACAGAGTTGTGCTGGGTGTTGGATGGAGAAGAGAAAGCACAGATGTAAGTGTAGTTGGTAAACTTCTGAAGGATATTCCTGGGAAGTGGCTCCCCCAAATCCTCTGTGCTGGGCAACCTAAACAAGTTCTCAGAGCTTGTGTAAGTTTTGTCCAGAAACACAATTGAAGTTCACCTTGGAGCTAATTCTCTGCCCTAATTTTACAAAGGAGAAAACTGAGTCTTCAACACATACTTTATAAAGCCCAGATTACCCAACTCAGGACCAATTTCATGGTTTTGTGTAACCACACAAGGCCCTGTCCTCTTAAAAGCTCAATGGGTCTGGGAGTGGCAATACTCTGCTCCTGCCATCTTGAAATTCCTATTAATTTTATCTTTGAACTCACATGTTGTCAGGGAATTCTGTGGGACAATGGAACAGGTGCATGAGCAGAGGAGAGATGTATAATCTACCTGTGTACTGTTCTCTGCCATTCCATAAGCAGGTAGTATCTGTAACACCCCACAAGCACAGAATTCTGGTGGACCCATGAAGTATGGTAGTTCATGAGACTCAAGGTGGGTATGAGGTAAGTGTGAATGAAAGTCTGTAAATGAGAGCTCCAAAAGGCCATTTGAAACAAATTTGCTTCCAATATAGAAAAGAAATGGCATGTTAAGAAATATGCCTGAAGAAAGAGCCCTTATCATATCTTTTCTTGTTTGCATTACTTCTCTGTATTAGCTAAATATTGACACTGAAAATGATGACATTGAAAGAAAAGGAAAGATAGGGAAACCCATTAATCCTTTTCCTTTCAGTTCTTCCTTTTACATCAGTAGGTTGGAAGTAGAGCATGCTAATAGTATATGAGGGATCCCTATGGGAAACAGCACCCTTTAAGATGAAGGGAGTAAACCCTATGAGGGAATGAGATGACCAGATCCCACCCTCTGCTAAAAGGGCAGATGTGTGTGCTCTCAGGACTTAACTCATAGCTGTCAGCCATTGAAAGTATGATATGTGCTTTTTCCTGTTCTCAACCTTGAACTTACAGCCTGTTATCCATGAAAAAGTATGATATGTGTTCTTCTTTACGTCCACACTCTGTCAAATAATCTTACCAACTTCAAAAGCCAAGTGCATCACTAAAGCCATGATGCCTTTGCCTTAAGTTTCCAAAGATAAACTAGATGAGAGAATGATACTATTGTAGGATCCCCACAAAGGGCTGAAGACAAACTCCCAGACTCTAACCTTGTCCCCTGCTTGATTTGTTCTTTCTTCTCCCCTTCACCTGTGTGTTCTCATAACAGCTACAGTGACTCTTCCTTATCACAGAGCAAAGATGATTACACCAGACAGACTCATCAATAGGAAAGAGGTAATGTTTGGCTCCAGACTGAATGACTGCCCCTCTCTCAAGGTTGAAGTTCTTACACAGGAAAAGAAAAACACCTTTGAAATGTACCTAAGTCACTTAAAATTCCTAAACTCTAACCCACCCCAACTCTCTTTCACAGGAATAAAATGCCTCCTGGGCTGGGGTTGTGGCTCAGTGGTAGCACTTGCCTAGCATGAGTGAAGCACTGAGTTTGATTCTCAACACTACATATAAATAAATAAATAAATACATAAATAAATAAAGGTTCATCGACAACTAAAAATAGTTTTTTAAAAAGTCTCCTTTGTTCCAGGAGACTCTTGATCTTACTCTACCAGTACTCTCACCCCTCTCCTTGAGGTTAAACCCCTCAATTAAAGCTTTGCCTGTGTGTTTGCATGTCTTGGCCCAGTTTTCATTTTTGTTGCCACTGGGTCAGAAGTTCCCACATGTGGCATAAAATATGCACCTATCAAGAGGTAAAAAAGAGATGCTGAATGAGTTTTGTGTAGCATCTCCACTGTTCTGGTAAGAAAATTCCTAAGAGCTCTGAAATAGGAATTGTATAATTTCTGTGTTTCTGCCTTAGTTAAATGCTCTTATGTTTGCATTTAAAACTGCTTCCTGAAGATGAATGGTATAAGGGTGAACCGTGAAATTCAACCTATGAATTTAAAATTTCTATTTTGCTTTGCTTAAAACAACATTAAATTGCAAATAAAAAACACCATGATACGTTGAGACAGGGAGACTGTGAAAAGGAGGGTAAACCTTTATATTTCAGCACCTTTAATAGCACTTTTGTCCTGCTTTTGAACAAGGAACCTACATTTTCATTTTGCACTTGGTCCCACAAATACTTTGCTGGTCCTGACTCTGGCTCTGGTGGCATCTGTATACCCAAGCTTCTAACTCAGTGCCTGTTGCCCCTGAGGGCAGTAGCCTGAAAAGGAAGGCAGGAAGACCGAGGAGGAGTACTTCCTGAGGCATATAATGTCACTTTGGCTTCTACAAGAAAAATTCATGCAGTAACTTTACCTTGGTCTCCATGGAAACTGGTAATGCATTAAAAATGAAAAGTTAAAACAGCTTTCTGCTGGCTCTCCCTCTAGGAAGGAACTCCTCAACATATTAACTAAATATATTAATAGATGCAGCCTGCTATGGGCTCCTGACACACCTAAGGTGACATAGATCTATCCTTTAAAGCATAGGTTCTGGGAGCAGCACCCTCACCCCACCCTTTTCACTCTTTCCATCCAGGGACTAGAAAAGAGAAAAGGAGAACAAGTCCACTGTATTCCAATGACCGCGTGGGTAAGGCTTCTTTTAAGACACATACAATTGAGCTTATCTGTTCTTCAATTTCTGTTAAGTAGCGGTCCTCCTCCTGCCCCAGAACTGAGAGCAGAGACCTTTTAAGTGTTTGTTTATAGTTTGATCTGAATTGATCTTGGAAGACTGATCTCTCTTTGAATATTAAGTTTCCTGTGGGAACAAGGTAGTGAATTACAACCTCCTACCCATCTGGAGCACCAGAGGTGTCTTCTGTGACCAAGGTAGGAAGCAGCCCATGGTCAGAGCCCAAAATCTCTGCTTGGTCATTCCATGCTAGCTTGGGGATCACTTTGCCTAACTCTCTGGCTGTGACTGGGTAATTTTGCAAGTTGTTCTCTCATAAGGATATTGAGGAAGATGCTGAATTATGATCCCTTCTTTTCCTAAAAATCCTCTCCCCATGAATTCAGTCTGGTTGGCCTTGAATTTCCAAGAATGATTAATTACTCTATAGCAGGAGTGGAAGAGTGTCAAAATCATCCATAGTGATTTTTCAAACTACAGATTAACTATCACTGAGACTGGGGTATCTACTTCATTCTTTGCTCATCTCAAACTCCCTTTAAGGCGGAAATATGTAAATGAAGAGGGTCAGGTGGATCTTCCTTTAAAATTTGCTCTATTTCTATAGCATAAACAATATTATGCAATACAGCAAAGCAAAACAAAACAAAATCCTATCTTCCTCAGTCCCCCAAACAGCACAACACTGCTTAGCTGTGCACTTGGGAGCCATCCCTACAAGACATCTTGCCAGACAGCCCACAAGCTCACCTGTGTAGCTTCCTTGATGGGAAGAGAAACAAGCACACTAATGGCACATTTCTGTGGAGAGGAGATAAGTGTCATCATTAGGGAGGCTCTGAAAATGAGTGATTGAGGCACTATTTGATCTTATTTGAGTATCACTACATTCTAAAGCCAGAACACATTGGAAAAAGGTGATTTAGAGTAAAAGGGCAGTTTAGCCAGAAAGAAAGAAATGGAAAACCTTGTCAGGGAGGAAAAGTCCTCAATGAATTTTCTATTGAAGTAGCTGATAAATAGCTTGTTAGAAATTGGTCAAGGAAAACATATATTTATATTTTCATTCTCCATCTATCATGGGGTCTGGTTTGCTAACCAGAAAGATTTAATTCTGTGGTCTATTGTCATTAGAGATGTAATACAAATAACAATGCTGTTTATAGATAATGGCTTTTAACGTGGCAGAATTGCCTGAAAGTGTAGTGTGCTGGGAAGTCAGGCTCAGTTCTTTATAGGTATCTTTACATTGTCCTTCAAATCCTTGCTGAAAAATCTGGTCATCTGGGATGTATTCTAGGCTTTCCTGCTCCCCAGCATGGGTACTTCCTATACTTCTCATATCCAACAGGATTAAAAAACCTTTAAATAAATGATTACCTCTTGTCCTTAAGTCTACTATTACAGTAGTATAGTGCAGTAGAAGAGGCATAGGGATGTGGAGTCAAACTGTCCAATTCTTTAGCATTTGAGCTATGTGATTTGGGGCAAGCTGTAACTCTCAGATCCTTCAGCTATAAAGCAGGGGTGATGGTAATACATAGTTGGAACTATTTTTATAAAAATTAAATGAAGTAATATATGCAAAATGCAGAGTGTACATTATTTAAGAACAAAGATCTTGCCTGGTATGGTGGCACATGCCTGTAGTCCCAGCACTTGAAGAGGCTCAGACAGGAGAATCGTGAGTTCAAAGCCAGCCTCAGCAACAGCGAGGCACTAATCAACTCAGTGAGACGTTGTCTCTAAATAAAACACAAAATAGGGCTGTGGATGTGGGCTCAGTGTTCAAGTAACTCTGAGTTTAATCCCTGTACCAAAAAAAAAAAAAAGAATAAAGGTCTTGACATGATTATTCACGCAACAGTCACCTACACTATTGTAATTGCTTGGAATTCCTAGAACTTGTGCAGATGTGATTGAGTTAAGGACCTTGAGATGGAAAGATGATTCTGAATGATTTAGATGGTCCAATGTAATCACAATGGACCTAAAAGTGGGACAGAGAAGCAGAAGAGAGGATCAAAATGATGAGCTGTGAGCAGCCCCCCAGCCCCCGACTGCTATCATAGCTCTCTCTCAGATAAAGAAGGCAGTGTGGGTGGCCTCCAGAGCCAAAAAGGCAAGGGACTGGATTCCCTTGCTAGAACCTCCAGGAGGGAATGCAGCCCTGCTTACACAGTAGTTTTATCCCAGTAAGACCCAAGTCAAGATTTTAATTTACAGAGTTGGGGGTGTACCTCGGTGGTAGGGCAAGGGCTTGATATGAGAGAGGACCTGGGCTTTATTCCCAGAAATAAACATATACAGACACTCACCAAAAACAAACAAAACCCTGGAGTTATAAGATAATAAGTTTGTGTTGTTTTAAGCCACTAAGTTTTAGTAATTTATTATAGCACCAATAGAAAATGAATGCATTGATCTTAAATATTATTTTCCATTCTACAATGAGAAGGGGACTTTTTAAAACCTTGGAACATTCATTTTATTTTTTTACTCAAAACATTGCAATGGCATCAGCCTCTGCAGACTACTCAGAATATTCCAGAGTCTGACAATGGTGTTCAGGACCCTATGGGTTCTGCCACCTCTCTGACCATGGTTCTATACATCCTCTCTTGCTTTGTGTTTGCTACTCACACCTGTGGAGCCTTACGACATGTAGCTCCCTCTTCACTGCAGGGATTTTGCCTTGACTCACATTCCCTCTGCCTGGAATGATCGTCTCCCAGAGAGTTGATGTGGCTTGGTGAGTAAGCATGTGAGCTTGAGCCAGCTTGCTTAGGTACAAACCTCACCTCTGCCACTTGGAAGGTATCATTGGCAAGCTATGTAGCTTCTGTGTTTCGTTTCCCAATCTGCAAAATGAGGATAATCACAGCACCTGTATCACAATTTTTATAACAATTAAAAGACTTAAGCTATGTAAAGAATTTAGGATTTTGTTTCATCTAGAAAGTAACTGTCTCAGTACTCGCTTGGGTATGTCGGTGTGGCTCACTGTTTCTTCTTCTGTCACTGCTCAGTGTACCACCTCTGTCATTCTCCATGACTCTATTACCCTTTCCTCCACAGTGATTGCCACTCATATTAAGTATTTATTTGCTAGCTTTCGTTGTCTCCCTACCAGCCTATCTGCTTCACAAGGGCAGGGATTCCCTTTTGTTTGCCATTGAACCATCAGCTTCTGGAGCAGTGCAGGGTACTAGTAGGTTCCAAACATTTGAGAAAGGATCACTGCTGTCAGACATGTTGAAATAGAGATGTTGTTAGTGAACCTAAGATTGAACCATGACCTTTAAGCTTATTTTCAGCCCTAAGGTTGAAGGTGGTGTTTATTTTCACAAAGCTAATAAATGACCAAATGAGCATTTGGATTCTGGTTATGTTTGCCATCTCAGGCAAAGTTTGCCATGGTACTCTCTCATGTTCTTTCTAAATGCTGCCTTCCCCAGCAGGCCTCCCAAGTAGGGCTTCTTTGTTTCTCCATATTCCTGACGCTGGGAAACACATTTTACTTGTCTGCACGAGGTCCTAATGCACGTGACCTAAGAATACCTCTGAAGGTATAAAGGGTCAACCATGAAGCACGGAGGACAGAATAGCTTTTAGGAAGACTCAAATTATATAACACAAAGAGCTGACATTTGTAGACCTTACAATTGGAGTGGGATTTGTCAGTGGTGCTGTAGAAACTGATAAAATGTAGGATATGGCCTGTTTGAATTTAAGTTCTATAACGGTATAGTTACCTTGTTTGAAGACATTTGTCCTTGGATCTTGGTGACATTTTGCTGCCGCTTTTAGAACTTGCTTATAGAAATACTGAATTGAGTATTTTGAACAAGCTGACTCTTCAAACATTATTCAAATCAAATGTTAAACTTTTAACAAATAAAATGGATATTGTTTTATTTGATTGAATTACCAAAATCAAGTGATTGATGTGTTTCAATCAGGGTTTAGAAGCAGATATTAAACACTTCTGTTTCTAAAACTTCTCTTTATTGTGGTAAAATTTTATGGTACCTGTACTGTAACCATTTTAAAGTATAAAACTGAGAAGCATTAAGCAACCATAGCCATTATCTATCTCCAGAGTAGTTCATTATCTGAAACAGAAACTCTGCCCGTTAAGAATAACACCTCAGTATTCCCTTCTCCCAAATCCTGGTAACTTCCATTCTACTTCCTGTCTATGAATTTGCCTATTGTAAGTGTCCAATGTAATTACAGTACTTGTCCTACTATGTCTGGCTTATTTTACTTATTAGCACAATGTTTTCAGGTTTATCCATATTGTAGCATCTATCAGAGTCCCATTCTTTTTAAAGACTGAATAATATTCCATTGTAAGATGAATAATATTCCGTTCCAATGTACTACTTTCTTTTTTTTTTTTTAACTCATGGGTTGATGAACATTTGGGTTGTTTCCACCTTCTGGCTATTATGAATAATGTGCTATGAATACAGGTACATAAATACCTGCTTGAGTCAATGTTTTCAATTCTTTTTAGTGTATATTTAGAAGTGGAATTGCCAGATCATATGTTTTAACTTAATTCTATGTCTAACTTTAAGGGAATTTCCACTTTTCCATAGCAGCTACACTCTTCCCAACAGCAATGTACATGTTTCAGTTTCTCCACATCTTTGCCATTACTTGTCATTTTCCATTCTTAAAATAATAGTCATCTTAATGGTACTTCATTGTGCTTTTTATTAGCATTTCTTTAATGGCTAGTGATGTTAAGGATCTTTTCATGTGTCTCTTGAA
Source organism: Geosciurus inauris (assembly GCA_004024805.1). Taxonomy (NCBI): domain Eukaryota; kingdom Metazoa; phylum Chordata; class Mammalia; order Rodentia; family Sciuridae; genus Geosciurus; species Geosciurus inauris. Next base: position 98,855 of record PVHX01004319.1, on the reverse strand, counting down.
CATTTACATATCTTCTTTGAAGATATATCTATTCAAGCTGAACGCCCATTTTTTAATTGGATTATTTTGTGTGTGTGTGTGTTTGTATGTGTGAATGTGTGCACATATTTTGAGTGTTACTGTGGTTATGTTTTATGTGGTTTGAGTTTTATGTGTTACAAATATTAACCTTCTAAGAGTTTTTATAGCATTAGCTTATACATTTCAGTCTGATCCATTTTCAGTTGTCTTTCTATGTGCTGTTAGGTGAAGGTTTGACTTCATTCTCTTGCCTGTGCATATTCAGTTTTCCCAGCAGCTTTTGTTCAAACAACTACCCATTCCCCACTGAATGGAATTTGTACTTTGTTGAAAATTCATTGACTACATGTGAAGGCTTTCCTTTATTTTATTCCATTGGTCTATATGTTTGCATGTCAGAATAGCATTGTGTTGATCAATATAACTTCGTTGTAAGTTTTGAAATCAGGAAGAGTGACTCTGCCACTCACTTACTTTTTCTCAGGTTTATTTTCAACTTTTGAGGTTCCCCGAGTTTCAATGTGAATTTAGGATTGAGTTTTTCTATTTCTTCAAAACACCATTGAAGTTTTTATAGAGTTTGCTTTGATTGCTTTGAGTAGTACTATAATATTAACAATACTAAGTCTTCCAGTTCATGAACATGAGATGTCTTTCAAGTCACTATTTTCTTTCTTTTTTTATTAACTAATTAATTAATTTTGCAGTAGAATGCATTTTGACATATTGTACACAAATGGAGCACAACTTCTCATTCCTCTGGTTGTACATGGTGCAGAGTCACTCCAGTAGCGTAATCATACATGTACATAGGGTAATGATATCTGTCTCATTCTACCATCCTTCCCATTCTCACAGCCCCACCCCTCCCCTCATTCCCTCTGCACAAGCCAAAATTCCTTCATTCTTCCCTTTCCCCAACCCACTATGGATCAGCATCTGCTTATCAGAGAAAACATTTGGCTTTTGATTTTGGGGGATTGGCTTATTTCACTTAGCATGATATTCTCTAGTTCCATCCATTTACCTGAAAATGCTGTAATTTCATTCTTCTTTAAGGCTGAGTAATATTCCTTTGTATATATGTACCACATTTTCTTTTCCATTCATCTGTTGAAGGGCATCTAGGTTGGCTCCATAGTTTAGCTATTGTGAATTAAGTTCTATAAACATTGATGTGACAAAATTAGTATACTAATTTTAAGCCCTTTGGGTATAAACTGAGGAGTGGGATAGCTGGGTCAAATGGTAGATCCATTTCAAGTTTTCTGAGGTATCTCCATACTGCTTTCCATAGTGGTTGCACCAATTTGCTGTCCTGCCAGCAATTTATGAGTGTACCTTTTCCCCCACATGCTCGCCAACACTTATTATTGCTTATATTCTTAATAATTGCTATTCTGATTAGAGTGAGATGAAATCTTAGAGTAATTTTGATTTGCATTTCTCTAATTGCTAGAGATGATGAACATTTTTTCATGTTTATTGATTGATTATATTTCTTCTCCTGTGAAGTGTCTGTTTAGTTCCTTAGCCTAGGTTATCTCATACTAGACAAAGGTGCCAAAACATACATTGGAGAAAAGATAGCCTCTTCAACCAATGGTGCTGGGAAAACTGGAAATATATGTGTAGTAAAATGAAATTAAACCTCTATCTTTCACCCTGCACAAAAGTCAACTCAAAGTGGATCAAAGATTTAGATACTATAACAGAGACTCTGTGCCTAATAGAAGAAAAAGTAGGCCCCAATCCTCATCATGTCAGCTTAGGACCTGACTTCCTTAACAAGACTGCTAAAGTACAAGAAGTAAAATCAAGAATCAATAAATGGGATGGATTCAAACAAAAGACTTCTTCTCAGCAAAGGAAACAATCAATAACATGATGAGAGAGACTACAGAATGGGAAATATCTTTACCACATGCACCTCAAATAGAGTACTAATCTCTAGGATTATACAAAGAACTCAAAAAACTTAGCACCAGAAAAACAAATAGCCCAACAATAAATGGGCTAAGGAACTGAACAGACACTTCACTATTTTCTTTGATTTCTTTAAGCACTGTTTGGAAATTTTCAGTGTACAACACTTTTGACTACTTGATTAAATTTATTTCTAAGTATTTTCTTCATTTTGGTGTTATCATATATGGAATTGTCCTCTATTTCCTTTTCAGATTGTTCATTGTAAGTATAGAAAAGCAACTGATTTTTGGCACATTGTGTTTGTATCTGCAACTTCACTGAATTTGAATTTATTTATTTCTAGTTTTCCAATTTTGATGCTTTTTATTTCCTCTCCCCCTCTCCAATTGTGCTTTCTTGAACTCTCAGAATTATGTTGAATATCAGTGGCAAATGCATGTATCCTTGATTTCTTCTGATTTAACAGAGATTTTAAAATTTTAGCATTAAATATGATGTTGGTTGAGTTTTTAATATGTAGCCTTTATTGTATTGGGGAAGATTCCTTCTATTCCCAGCCTATCGATTTTTTTTTTTAAATATATATATCATGAAGTCATGTTGATTTTTTTTCAAATGCTTTTCCTGGATCAATTGAGATGACCATATGCTTTCTCCCTCCTCCCCTTGTTAATTTGGTATAGTTCACAGATTGGTTTTCAGATACTGAACATTCCTGTGGTAGGAACAGATGAGGCTAGGCACCCAGGGAGTAGCAGGACGCAGATTTATTTACTTATTGTTTGCAATCAGGTTCAGAGGGAAAAGCTTTCATTGTTATCAATCAATCACCCTAAACTCTGAGTTCAGGAAGTTCAGGAAGGTTTAGAACTTCATACCCAGTGTGTAAGAGGAGGGACTTACAATCTGTAGAAGTTCACATAAAAGCAGCATTTTTACTGTTCTGGGCACCCAATTCAGGCCAAGAACACTTTCTGTGAAAATCAGTGTCTGGGAAAAGGAGAGCCCCCCTCCCCTTACTTCCCACTAGCTGGTTCCCTAGGACCTGACTATAGTCCTTTGAGATGCAAATGCCTCTGTGAAGGCCTTGGGTTAGGTTTTCTTATCACATTGCATTTCTGCAGGCATATCCCCTGCCTGAAAATTCTTTTTTTTTTTTGGTACTGGAGATTGAACTCAGGGGCACTCAACCACTGAGCCACATCCCCAGTCCTATTTTGTGTTTTATGTAGAGACAGGGTCTCACTGTGTTGCTTAGCGCCTTGCCCTTGTTGAGGCTGGCTTTGAACTCACGATTCTCCTGTCTCAGCCTCCCTAAGTGCTGGGATTACAGGCTTGCGCCACTGCGCCCGGCTGCCTGCCTGAAAATTCTTCTGCAGAAGTTTTATTAAGAGTCTGAGGACAAATTATGGTGGGGGTCTCTGGAGAAGCTTAATTAAGATTTTCTGTGGAGAAGGGGAGTGCCACTACACCTGCATTTCTGGACTTGATCATGGCATGTAATACTTTAGATATGCTTCTGAATTCTGTTTGATGGAATTTTGTTGAGGATTTTTCACATCAATATTCATTAGGGATATTGATCTAATGTTCTCTTGTAGTGTCTTTCTCTAGCTTTGGTGTCAGGGTAATGCTGGTTTCAGAAAAAGTTAGGAATTAATTCTCCTCTTCAAAATTTTGTAAGAGTTTGAGAAGGATTAGTTTTAATTCTTATTTGATAGGATTCATGGGTGAAGCCATGTGGTCCAGGGATTTTCTTTGTTGGGAACTTTCTGAATACTGATTTAATTTATTTACTAGCTATGAATCGATTCACATTTAGTTCTCTGTGATTCAGTTTTGACAGATTTTATATGTCTAGAAATTTGTCCATTTCATCTAAGTTACTTAATTTGTTGGTGTATAATTTCTTTTTAGTATTCTCTTTAGTATTCTTATAAACTTTTATTTTCATACGATTGTCAGTAATGTACCACTTTCATTTTTGCTGTTGGTAATTTGACTGACTTATTGTTGTTGGTAACGGTGGTACTCAGATGGAACCCAGGGCCTCACTCCTGATAGGCCAGTGCCCTTCCACTAAGCCACACCCTTAGCCCCAGAGTGTTCTTTTTTATTAGTCAATCTAGCTAAAGTTTTGATTATTTTGTTAACCATCCCAAAGAAACATCTTGGGGCTTTGTTGATTTTCTCTATTGTGTTTATATTTTTTACTTTATTTATCTCACTCTATTCTTTATTATTTTCTTCCTTTTACTAGCCTTGGGTAAAGTTTGCTCTTCCTTTTTTAGTTTCTTAACATATAAAGTTAAGATATTGAATTGAGATCTTCCTTCTATTTTAATGTATATTTTAATTTATAGCCATAGTTTCCCTTTTAACATTGTTTTTATTGCATTTCATAAGTTTTAGTATTTTGTATTTTCATTTTCATTTGCTTCAAAGTATTTTCTTATTTCCCTTTTGATTTCTTTTGTGACTGACTTACTGTTTAAAAGAGTGTGGTTTCATTTCTACATATTTTTCAACTCTCTAGGTTACTGTCTGTTATTGATTTCTACTTGTCCTCCATTGTGAGTAGAAAAAGATATTTTTTATGTTTTCAGTCTTTTAATATTTATTGACTTATTTTGAAGTCTATCCTGGAAAACGTTACATGTGCACTTGAAAAAATACGTAATCTGTAGTTGAGTAGAATGTTTCAGTCAGTTTCAATTAATTTATGTTGCCTTGGAAGTTTTCTGTATTTTTATTGTTCCTCTGTTCATTCTATCTATTGCTAAAAGTGGTGTATCAAAGTCTCCACTATTATTGTAGAACTATTTCTTTCTTCAATTCTGTAAATATTGCATATTTTGGGGAATTTTGTAGTTTCTTGCACATTTTAAAAAGATACTTGATTAATCAATCTCTTTATTCTTTTTGTGGTGAAAATGTTAAAAATGTATTCTTTTAGCAATTTTGTAATGTATAATGCATTGTTATTAACTATGGTTACCATGTAGTCTAATAGACCACTAAAACTTACTCCTCCAGTCTATCATGCTTTGTACCCTTTCAGCTACATCTACCCTTTCCTTATGCCTCCCATCTCTACTCCCAGACTCTGTAATCATCTTTCTACTGTTTCTGTAAGACTGACTTTTTTAGCAATCACAAAAATGAGATTATATAGTATTTAGTTTCTGTGCCAGATTTATTTCACTCTGAATGATGTTCTCCAAGTCCATCCATGTTACAAAAGAGAGAAATTTCCATCATTTTTAAGGCTATATAGTATTCCATTATGTATACACACTACATAGTCTTTATCGATTTATCCATTGATGATAATTTTATTGAGGATTCCTTATGGGTAATGAGTTGTACCACTGCAGGGGAAAAGAAATAACCTTTTTTTTAACCCATTGCCAGCTTAATAGTTGAGGCTTCTATGACAAAAAATACATTAACAAGAGAAAAGCAAACAAGTTTATTTAATATAAATTTATGTGACATGGGAGACTTGCTAAGGAAATGAACATCCAAGATACAGGTAAACCAGTGCATTTTTATGCTAAGTTTGATGAGGAAGTGGGTAATCATGGAGAAGTATGATTAAATCAAAGTGTATGATCTAATAGCAATGAGCTGAGGGGGACCTAGCAGTCCTAATTTTTCAGACTCTTCTCTGTGTTTTCATGTCTTCATAGATTCTCCTTTCCTCCAGGTAAAGGGAGGGCTCCTCTTGAAGGCAGGTTTTATGACTTAAGGCTGGAGTGTAACCTTCCTAGGTTTTATGACCTGCTTTGGGGTGAGGGAAAGGTGAGAATAACATTTCTACTCCTGCTGTTTGCTTGAATGCCAAGGTGCCATATTTTCGGTTGACTTATCTGAAACTTGTCACCACCATCAATTATTTCCCTAACCCCCAAATCTTTTTCTCTATTCTCCCTGTTCAAACCAAACACCAAGTCCTCTCCACGGCCTTCTTGGCATTTCTTGAGTGAACACTCTGTATCTTCATTGCCATTAACTTTGTTTGTCTTCCCTTGTTAAAATTACAATAGTGCTTTCTACATGCTTTTCCAATATGCATCTGATTTTCTCTAGTTTGTTCCTCACATTACATAATTAATCTGAAACATGATATTCACCTCTTCTCAGCTGCCCCTTGTGTCCTCCTCGTCTTCAGCAAAGCTCACATTCTATTTGAGACATAGGAGGGCTTTTTAGCATCACCAGGTCAGTCGAGTCTCTCAAGCTGAATCAATCACTGGCAGTTTCACGAAAGTGTGGTGGGGATCTTTTCTAACTACTTGCCCAAAAAGTACTCTCACCTTCACTTGGATAACTTCTACTCACCACTGAATGCTGGCATAGGACACGTCTCTTTTGGAACTCACACCACTTCCTCTCCACCCTAGATTAAATAGTATCTGTCCTCCTAGAGAACCTTGTACATAATTTGTCACTTTGTGTTGTACAATCTTTTATTTATATAATAGTGTTCCCTCTATATGGTAGAGAAAAGATATCTTTTAATTTTATGTTTTTAATACTTAACAAAATGTAGACCCAATAAATCTTTGTGGAATAAATAAATGAATGAGTCACCACCATCCTTATAATAGAAATTATTTTTTTTAAAGTGTTGGCATTCCTCTTATCTTTCTGTAGAGAATATTTTAAAAGTTGCACTATTATTAATATTTTATAAATATGGAGTGGATGAATATATAGAAAGAGTTTGAGCAGTTTCTATAATGTAATCTTTTAAGAAAAAGAGATGAAATTAATGTAATACAAGTGGCTTCTTTTTAAACATATTTTGATGTAAAATACTCCTTTCTAATTTCATTCCTATAGGATACTAAGCACACCATATTTTTCTCTCTGTCGATTGAAAGCTTATAATCGATTTCTGGACCATTCACAAATCTCATTTTAAACAGTTTTACCATTTTTCCAAACAGCCACTTTTATTACTTTCCATTTTTTGCATTACCTTCTTAGCCCCCATTACCAAATGCACCCCAAGAAACAGTTATTTTCTCCTGTATAGAAGTAATCCTCATTGTTGTTGCAGGGCCAATGGTTTTTCCAGCACATAATTTGTCATGACATTAAATGACATTCTAGTTCGGGCTTGTTGAATGTTTTCACAGATGCACTTGCGCTGTAGCTCTTCTTCATGACTGGACTGTCTTTTGATTTTGGTTGTAATGTCAGTCAATAATACAATCATTCTGGGATATAGTGTTGCACATTGCATTACCTCCTGGAAAGGGGTCAATTTAATCCATCTGAGCTGGAAAATGACTGGAGAAAATAGTGCCAAGCCAAATTAGGTCAAGTTCATTGAGAGAGAAAGGGGTGTGTGTGAAGCACCCCTACAAAGTGGCCAGCACATTTATCATTTCTTTTGGAGGGGTAAAACAAAATTTAACTTTAGAAAAATGGCATTGTTTAAAGGGGGGAAAAGTAGCTTCTAATTTCTTTGGAACCAACTGCCTAAATGCATTCCTCGGAAGAGGAACATGTTTCCGCAACATTTATACTACACCCTTTTCCATTTTTTCCTATCATACTCTGAACACATTAGCTAGCTCGGACCACTCTTCTTTCCCAACTATATTCTTGGAATTCTCATTTTTATGCTTTTAAAGCCACATGGTTGCCTCTCCTTGAAAAACATCTGTCAGCATTTTATTTGATTCCTATCCATTTTAAAATACAGCTTCCTACAAGGGACTTGCGTTGTTTACCTATGAAGTGATCTCTTCTTGCCTCTGTAAGCCCATTGAACCCTCTGTAATTCTTCTTCGTCATGTACTTTATGCTGAGATGATTTATTTTGTGTGTTCTGCACTTCTAAAATCCCCTGTCTGTGCCTTGGTCAAATAGGTGCCCTAAGACATTGATGAGTGAATGCTGCAAATGTGCATGGTTCTAGCAGACATAGAACATGCCTAAAGAGACACTCAGTGTGGTAGAGACAGAGACCTGGGACTAAGGGAGCACACAGAGGCATGAGGGATGTCAATTGAAGCAGCATTTCCACGCCTGAGGCCTGGAAGAAAAAGCGTTCAATCAAAACAAGAAGTTGCATTAGGAACTCCAGGGATGGGACATATTCTTCTCCTCTGGGAGGGAGAGAAACATCTGAGAAGGAGACAGAGTGAGACCCTGATGTCCTGTTCTATTGTGTCTCATTCTGGAACAGAGAGACCAAGAACATAACCCTGAGTTGCAAGGAGAGGGAAGAAGCCCAGCATGAGAGTTTTATATTTCTTATGTGAGCACATTGAAAAGAATGACCTAAGCTTTTCTTATAAAGAGCATTTAAGATATTTTGGCAACCCCAGGGAGCCTCTGGTATTTGTAGAGGAAGTTCAGGTAAAAATAATGTCAGCCATTTGCACTCAACTCTTCCAATGGTCTCAAGGTCTGTGTAATATTTGCTATTGTTGATGGAGGTTTGATTTACAAAGACCAACATCTTCTGTTTCAAGTTCAGACTCTGGGGTACAGAACTGTTTTTCACATTGCAAAAATTCTAAAGGTACACATTTACCCATGACAGGCTGCTCAGGCTAACTACAATGTCTGGCATTTTCACTTTCTACTGGAATTGGATTTTGTCCATGTAGGAACACTCTTATGCTAATATATAGCTGATTGGTAAAACATAAACTTATTAAAAAATACAATTTCTTTGGTAGATAAGCTCTTTCAAACATGGGTTTCTATTCTATTGGAACAAAGAATTAAAGTATTTTATCCCTTTTGTTTTATGGGGAAATGGAGGAATATTTAATTCTTTATCTCTGAAGTATTCTGTATTCCTGGATGTTGTTACTATTTAGATAGGACTGACTTTCTCTTCTATTCCTTTCTCTCACTCCACTTACATTCCGCATGTTTAAATAGCTAATTAGCATCTAATTTTTTTAGGTGAAAGTTTGCATTAGGATTTAGATATGTCCCTGAAAAGCTCATATGTGAGAAAATGTAAGTTTAGAGGTGAAATGATTGGTTTATGAGAGTCTTAACCTAATCAGTGAATTAACCCTGTGATAGGGATTAACTGAGTGGTAACTGTAGGTAGTCAGGGTGTGGCTGGAGGAGGTGGGTCACTGGGGACATGACTTTGGGGTATATATTTTGTCCCTGGAGAGTGGAATGTCTCTTTCTGCTTTCTGGTGCCATGACCTGAGCTGCTTTCCTCTGCCATATCTCTTCTTCCATGATGTTCTACCTCATCTAAGGCCCAGAGCAATGGAACTGACTGTCAATAGACTGAGACTTCTGAAATGGTGAGCACCAAATAAATTTTTCTTCCTCTAATTGTTCTTGTCAGGTCTTTTGGTCACAGCAGCGAAAAACCGACTAAAACAATTTGCCAACAATTTTAGGCTTTCACAAATGCTAAAACAACTCATCTAAAGATATTGTTTCCTACTTTTTCCTGAAGATTTAAAGCTCTTTTGATTAGAACCCAATATATAACATGCACAAAATTATATAGTATGGTATTTTTATCATGGCATGTGCAAGAAGGCTATACCACTATATTTATTGTTTATTTTTGGCATTTTAATTCAAATAATGAAGTAACAAAGAACAATTCAAGATTACAATCATTGTATGTAGTCTCACAATACTAAATTATAAAAACTGTTTCTTATTTTATAGTTCTAGTTTACTTGCTGTATAAGCTTTAAAATAAATTTTTAGTACTATTGAGATAATTGTGTGCATGCTATTTTGGTTCTTTAGCTAACAGAAAAGCCACCTACTACCAAAATAGTAGTTTATCCTGAACAGGTAAGAAGTCAAGGTTAGTCATTGTGACCAAAATCTTGACAAGAACTGCTTAGAGAAAGGAAGATTTGATTTGATTCATGGTTTCAGAGGATTCAGTCCATGTTCAATTGGCTCCATTGTTTTAGGCTTGAGATGAGGCACAACATCATGGTAGCAGGGAAAGAGAGAGGGAGAAATAGAGAGAGAGAGAGAGAGAAAGACAGAGGTCAGAGAGAAGATAAACCCTTCCAGAGCATACCCCAAGTGATCTACTTCCTGCAAATAGATCCACCTTCCAGAAGTCCATTTAGTTATCAATGGATTAATCCACTGATGAGATCATAGCCCTTATGATTGAATTGCTTCCTCAAAGCCTCACCGCTGAACATATGAGACTTTAGGGGGGACATTCCAGATCCGAACCATAACAAGTGTAACAGTAAAAACTTGTATGCTGAGAATTGGGGAGGAGGTGCTAATTGGGGGTGGGGGGAGATCAAAAGGGAATGGAAGAAGTCAATCTTTATTTGATGATTATATTTTTATTTTTAAGATAACATTTGGTATAAACATGACAATTAGAATGATCTTTATGTAAGTTTAAAGCATAACAATATAATGAGCCTTGAGCCTGCCACCCAACCTAGGATCTTGAACAAATATTCATAATTTATATCTAACAATGTGCTCCTTTTTTATGCTATATGTTTGAGTCATCTTTGTGGCACTATGACCAAAAGATCTAACAAGAACAATATGGAGGAGGAAAAGTTTATTTTGGCTCATGGTTTCAGAGATTCAGTCCACAGTTGGTTGACTCCATAGCTCTGGGTCCAAGGTGAGGCAGAACATTGGCAGAAAAGCCTGGCAGAGGGAAGTAGCTCAGGACATGGCAGCCAGGTAGCAGTGAGTTCCACTTACCAGGTCCAAAACAAAAACCCCAAAGTCATGCCCCCAGTGACCTATTTCCTCCAGCCACACCCTATCTGCCTACAGTTACTACCTAGTTAATCCATATAGGTGGATTAATTCATTGATTAGGTCACAACTCTCATAATCTAATCATTTCATGTCTGACCATTTGTGCATTGTCTTTCACATGAGTTTTTGTGGGACATCTCATATTTACACAATAACACTACACTTTCTTGTCCTCTAGTCACCATTCTTCCGAATTTTGTATAAATCTTTCCTTTGCTTTGCTCCTATGTTGAGGTACTGAGCAATGCAACTTAAATTTATAAAGCTGAACCCATATAGGGTGCAATAACCTATAGTACCTACCAACATTCTAAATAAAGAAACCAAAAAAACAGAATAAATGTAAACAATAATAAAATATGAAGAAAACAACAAGAGGCATTAGAAATAAAGAAAAAATGAAATGAATGACAAAACTGAACTTACTTGAACTCACCTACTGAAAGAAAAAGTTTCTCAGAATGGACTTAAAAGCAAGCATCTAGCTATATGCCACCCAAAGGAGATGTAGCTCAAATGAAGTAGCTCAAAGACTTTGAAAATAATGAACAAAAGTTTGCCAGACAAATATGAAGAAGTAAAGATATTAAGTAGTCAAGAGGGCTGTTAAAGATAAAGCATTTGGTCTTCAATGAGGCTGTTAAAATAATGAAATTATACAAATAATTTCAATAACAGTTTTGAAATGTCTTTGGAAATATAAGTAAAATTGATATTAGCACAAAAGTTATGTCAGATATTAATATGCCTCTTAAATTTTGTACATTTACCATATATTAGATGAAATAAGTTAAGTTCTTCAAAGTAAAAATAGTACAGGCTACATAACTTGATTTTAATTCATGGAAATTAAAAATAAATAATGAATGTAGAATTCACATCCACAACACAAATTTAAACACGCTCTCCTAAATAACTCTTGGCTCAAAGAAGAAATAAATATTTCAATTCCAAAAGAGCTGGAAAATAATCATAATGAGAACATTGAATATCAAAACTTATAAATATGGCTGAAGATATAAACAGAAGAAAATTCATGGCCTTGAACACTTTCTTTCTTTCTTTTTTTTTCTTTAAAGAAAGAGTAAGCACTTTTCTCTTCCTCCTTCTCCTTCTTTAAAGGACAGTATAAGTCAATTAAGTATCAATTCACAAATTTAGATAAAGACTAAGAAACATAATGAGGACTGCAGGCTATGCCCTGTTCTGAGTTACTCAATGATGTATAGAGCAGTAGTTTTCAGGCTGTGCCTAACTCTGAGTTACTCTATTTTGTAAAGCAGTAGTTTTCCATAAGCTACTACTTACCATTGTGACCACAGGTGCCAAGATAGAATGACTCTGCACCTTTCTTGTGTAAGTAAATAACAACCGTATGCTTGGCACAACCATAAGGCACAAATTCATAAACAACTTACACATGCCAACTTATCATGCGAAATCAGGAATACCTGAACACATAGACATCCCAGATCATATCAGGAACACCAGCCATAGGAACTTATCAACCTTACCAGACACACCCCCTTATCCAAGACCTACAAAAAGAGGAGACCCCCAAGACTGGACACAGCAGCATCCTAACTCTGTCAATTGGTCTCTTGTCATGAATCTTGTCCAGGAAAATCATCATAGCTTTAACCCTGATTCTCTGTCCCTTCAGGCTTCAGCAGAGTGTTCTTTTCCTTACCTGTAATGATGCATAGCCCACTCTAAGCATTTCAAACTGACACTCTGAAACTGAAACTGGCCTCAATCCATGCATTTCTCTCTCTCTCTGCCTGTGCTCTTGGCAGAGCATACTATTACCCTGTGGGCTGCTTTAACCCTTTGTGTCTTTCTGTGATATATATATCACAGAAATACACAAGACACACACACACACACATATATACATATATATATATAGAGAGAGAGAGAGAGAGAGAAAGATCACATATATGATATATATATGTGTGTTTTAGTCAGATTTTTCATGGCTGTGACTAAAGGACCTGGCCAAAACAACTACAGAGGAGGACAAGTCTATTTAAGGGCTCGCAGTTTCAGAGGTTTTAGTTCATAGAAGATTGGCTCCATTTCTCAGGGCTTGGATGAAGCTGAACATCATGGTGGACTATGTAGCAGAGGGAAGCAGCTCACACCATGGTGATCAGGAAGCAGAGAAAGAGACTCCACTTGCCAGATACAAATATATACACCAATACCATGCCCCAATTCCTATCTCCTCCAGCCATACCCTACCACTTCAATTAAACCCATAAGAGATTAATCCACTGATTGGGTTAAGACTCTTAGTACCCAATCATTTCTCCTCTTCCTGTATTGTCTCACACATGAGCTTTTGGGGGACACCTCACATCCAAACCATAACAAGATGAGATATATATCTCTCTAATATATGTTAATGTTGTCATATATGTTAATGTTATATATGTTAACTAATGTTATATATGTGTGATTACATATACAGATATATGTTATGGATATTAGAAACTAAGATTGGACTGGATTAAAAGAACTTTTGATTGTCTAATTTATGACTATCAGGTGACCCACAAGTATGTCATGAATTGCCACCATTGAAAGTGGTATACCTTGTGCATTTATTATTATTGAATAAATCCTGAAATTGTGGAAGCATGCAGATGCGTTGGGTGTCTGTTAGTGGCATAGATTGCTTACAGAACTTAAGTAAAGTAGAAGGAGGAAAATAATTTCGATAAATGAAGGAATTAATGAATTATAAAACAGTCTACAGATTTGAGAAGAACAAATAGAGCATACACAAGAGTGATCAAAGCAATTCTTAGTCTAATCTTAAAAAGAGACAAATCTTAAATATGCATAAGTAGGAAAGAGAAAAGAAATACTGTAGTTTGAGTTAGTCAGCTTTTTTTGCTGTGACCAAACAACCTGACAGGAACGACTTAGGGAAGAAAAAGTTTATTTTGGTTCCTGGTTGTAGAGGTTCAGTCCATGGTTGGTCAACTCCATATCTCTGGGCCTGAGGTGAGGCATCATGGTAGAAGGGTGTGGTAGAGGAAAGCTGCTGAGTTGATGACAGCCTGGAAGCAAAAAGAGCTTGTGTGCAAGGATCCAAGCACAACATAATCCCCAAGGTCATGCCCCCAATTCCCTACTTCCTCTAGCCATGCCCTACTTGTCTGTGGTTGCCAGCCATTAATCCATTCAAGCCATTAATTCATCAAATATTTAGAATAGTAAAGGCATACAGATCAAAATCAGCCAAGGAAAAAAGAACAGGGTGAAGTTTAAGAGAAACCACTTGCAAACTTGGCCTCTCCCCAGTGGAGTCACAGACAGCAAGAGTGTGTTGCTCATCAGAGTCTTGGCATCCAGGACTTTTATTAAGGCTTGATCACATAAACACGTAATACCCAGAGGGTGGATTATGGCAGGTAGGATTTTACTATGGATCCCCTAAATACTATGCACTCTGTAAAGCCCTCTGTTTTTGAGTGTGGGTGGAGCTAATAAAATTATGGTATATTATTCTATCATTAGATTACTAATAAGTAGACTTTAAATTCATTAAAAAAGAAAATTTTCCTAGGTGGGCCTGATCTAATTAGTTGAGTCCTTAAATGGGGTAGTATTGGGTACTTCTCAAAGTCAAAGACTTCTCTTACTTGTCTTGAATAAACAAATTGCCATGGATTGTACAGTCACAATGAGCTGAATTCGAAATGAGCTAGGGAAAGACATCAGTCCCGAGATAACTGCACCCAACCCACACCTTGGCTTTGGCCTTGTGAGACCTGAACTGAGAAGTGGGTGGAACACTGCTAGACTTCTGACCTATTAAACTGCAAAACAATGAATCAAAATAATAAGAGTTAAAATAATCAGAGATATCTAGAGCTGCTATTTGTGGTAATTTGCTAGGCAACAATGGAAAATAAGCCTACAGCTATCACCTGGAAGAGCAATGGGAAATAGAAGGCTTTTAGTTTCACTACTTTTAGAAAAATAAACACAGTTTTTAGTTTTTGTGTCCATATCTGTATTCTATTTCTTCTTCCTCTCCTCTTTCCTATCTTCTATTCTCTCCTTTTCTTCTTGCTTCTCTATTTCCATCTACAAATTTTCTTTTGAAGTTTCTCTTTCCTAATCATATTTGATCCCTGGGTCTCTGTGAGAATATATTATTGCATGATAAGTGGACACATTTATAATCAGTGTAATCAGTATAGTTGAGAGGAGATGGCCTGGGAGTGGTAGAGGAGTCGTAGGGTGCTCCACCGTTAGGCCAGAGGACCTGAGCAACATGCATAACTCATTTGCAAATGACAAGTTGGACCAGACATGTCTGAAGTTCCTGTTTACACAAATGTTCTATGATTCAATGGCTTGGCCACCTCTGTGTGCAATGTGAGAGATAATGGAATCACTGTTTCTGGGGATGCTTTGAAGGATTCCATAAATGACTGCGGTTGATAATTTGTCTTGAACTTGCTGCTGCCTCTCCTGGAACAGGCTCATGATGTTCTGAAATCACCATAGCTCATAGAAAAGCCTCATTTAAACTGTGAGAACTGGGCTCTCACCTTTGGCACTCTTCTGATTTATCTTTCCTGTGGCATTGTTTCACTTTCCTCACCAATAATATAGAGAAATCTAAAAGAACAGAAGCCAGAACAATAAACTCATTCTGACAATGATTTGGCCATCTGATTAATCTCCTTCAGGAGATTAGGATAAGCCTCTATAAATTCCATCAATATGTAATTAGCATTACTCTTTTTGAGTACAGTAGAGTAAAAGATGAATAAATCAGATCCTCAGGTAGCTCGCAGCAGTCCAATTGGTCAAGGTTTGTATATGAATATGGACAACTGTAAGCAAATCAGACTTTGTAAACATAAGAGGGAAAAAAAAACAATGTACTAGAGGGTATCAGAGGGGGAAATTTTTAGGGTTGATAATCCACAGTATTTTATTTATTTATTTATTTATTTTAGTTGTCAATGGACCTTTATTTTATTTATTTATATGTGGTGCTGAGAATCGAACCCAGTGCCTCACGCATGCTAGGCAAGTGCTCTACCACTGAGCCACACCTCAGCCCCAATCCACAGTATTTTTAAACCTCTAATCACCTTATGAATATGACAGAGTTGAGTGGTGTTGGAGAAGAAAGAATTTGGGAAGAGTACAAGTTATACTGTTACTATCCCCTACCTATGGGAAAACTGGGGCTTCTTTAACCTGTGGGCTTGATTGTCTCAAACCATTTCAGGGACTAGTGAATTAGTATCTTAATTCCCCAAGAAATCTAAAGGGACAGAAGTATAGGCAGGCTAGCTTCTCTCTAGCTGTAGAAAGAAGAAAAACTTGCCTAAGTGCAACCTCATCACTGACTGGTTGATTTAAAGTGTTATCGATGGGCCAAATATAGTCATATCAGGAAGGTAGCACGATGTTTCCTCATGTGCTGTTCAACTGGGCTGTCTAGAAGGGAACTAAATCAACAGATAAAATTTGGAGGTGCTGGATATTTGGGACTAGAGGAATAATTCTCAGTTTTGTCTTTTTTTTAAACTCAGTTTCTTTTTACCTTTAAAAATAATTGAACAATTTTTGTATGGCTTATAGTTATCAATTATTAGTCTATTAGGAAGCAGACTGGAAAAAGTTCAAGATATTCATTTGTTAATCCATTTAAAAATAGCAGCAATAAAATCATTATATGCTAACACAAAAATCTGAAATGAAAAATAATGAATTTTCCAAAATAAGAAAAATAATTCAGAGAGAAGAATGTTTTACATTTTTGCAAATTTATTCCATGTTTAACTTAATACAAGATTTAGGATTCTGCTTCTGCATTCAATCTTTTGCGATATGTGCTTTGATGTAAGTATAGGAAGAAAGTTCAGCCTCATGCAGATCCATAATTGCAAAGGGGAGCAATATTTGAAAAGCTTTTTTCAGATAACTATGAATATATCATTTAGCCTCTGGATACTTAGCACTGTATACTTGTGAGAGAAAGGATATGCAAAAGACAAAGTACATCTTAGTAACATTATGAAAATGGCTTTAGCCTTGTGACTCTAAAAGCATCTCAAGAATTCCTAGGGACCCTGCACCCCACCTTCAGCAATAAGCTAGAGGCAGGAGTGACCAACCACAAGAACAGAGACACATCCGTTTTCCACTGAGAGGTTCTCAGTGGTGATGGAGGTCTGAAGACACATCTTCTAAGTCCAGTAAGTGCCACCATTTATATAAGAACTTTTCTGACTCCCCAAGCTCCAACCCTGAGAAAGCTGGAAACAGAGGTTGTCAAATGGGGGGAGGATGAGGAGTAGAAGAAAGGGAAAGAGAAGCATCCAGATATTCGCCCTCCCCAGTGGCAGCCTTCCTGCTCACAACAGCTCCAAGATGAGGAGGGGCAAGGGAGAGAAACCTTTGCTTAAAGACTGACCTTTTAAGTTTATCATTTTAGTTAATGCTAGAGATCTCCCAGAGGATCTTTCTTTTGTTACATAGAGTGATCATATAAGACTTGACGCCTGTCTGAATTTATTTTATAGACTGGAGAAAAAAAATACATCCTTAAAATAATTCAAAAGCTTAGTTAGTGGAAAATAAAGATAAATTTGCCTGATCAACACATTGGTTAAACATACATTAAACAAATAATTGTACAAGGAATTGCACTATGTTGTTTTGGTTGAGGTATAGCAAAAACTTTCAACCACACGCAGATGTGTAGTTGGAAAAAAGGGAGCATTTGAATAGCCTTATCAGATAATCACAATATATAATTTTATTTTTGTAAAATTCCACTGTATACTTGTGAGAGGAAGAAAGTGTTAAAGTCAGTTATAACAATATGATTATGAAAATGGTTTTGAGCTTTTTATAATTTCTATGGAGGGTAAATAAGGGCACTTGTCTAGTTTTGGGAAGAGGATCTTGATTGGAGGCCAGGTTGAAAAGAGAATTTGAAACATACTGGATGAGGTTGATCCACCTGTGCTCAATTTTTCTAGGCAGTGAGGATCTGTGGAAACCACAGGATCAGAGGTTTCTGTGGAGCTACTTTTTTGCTTTCCATGGAGAGCAGAGGTCATTCATGGCCAGGAGAGTCTAACAAGGCAGCCTGTGTATTAAAGCTGTTGTCTCTTTCTCCCAGGAGTATTTCTGACCTTCTCAACAACAGAGAAAATTTGTTTTTCTATCCTCCCTTCAGATATTGGGATTCACTACCTCCAATTCTGTCCATGGCAAGCTTTGTTCCTACAGATTATGCAAAGTGCTGTCAGAAGGAAAATCCACCATGTGTGGAGTTAAACCCTGGGGAAGGCAGCTTCTCATTACACTCCCAGATTGACACCTTTTCCCTGCCATTCTATTCTGTAAATATGCCCTCTTTCTTTCCTTTTTCCATTCTTACACTCCTTTTGTTTACCTGCCTGGCTCCTTAACCCCAGGAATGTGCAGAGTGGGGATGCCTCATTATAGCAGCTTCAGGGACCATCAGATCAGAGACAACAAACAGGCCCAGAGCTAGTGAATTAGACTTATTAGTCAGGTCACTGTGTGTACCCTGCCTCTCTCAACAGCACCTATGAGGAGAGATGCCCTGGTTATTACTGTACATGGTCAGAAATAAGCCATCATGGCTCATTTACAGAGAAGGGCTCAGGTGGAAAGTGCTGTACTTGAACATAATCTCAAGAGCTCAGTTTCTCACACAAAGAAATCTTCCTCATCAAAAGTTTATTACTAAAGGAGTGGATAGGCAGGAAGGCTTACTAATGTTTGTAAATTTATGTCAGGCACTACATGGAAATTATTGCATTTAGTCCAAAGAAAATTCTGGGAGCTGTTTTCTTATGCTCAGAATGCAGATTAGAGAAGTAAGGCACCAAGATTTAATGACTTGCCCAAGTCCCACCACTAGCAACACAGTGTCACTTGGTGCCAAAGGTCATTCTTATCATCATCATCTACCTTTGCTTCTTCATGGATGTTAACATACTGCTCAAATGCACAATATTCTCCACTGTTTTGTAGTCAGTCATTTTAGTATCTGTACTAAGAATAAGAAGGTCAAATGTTTCCTTCCTTCCTCCATCCATCTCTTTCTCTCCTTTCTTCCTTCCTTCTTTCCTTCTTTCCTTACTGGAGATTGAACCCAAGGTTGTTCTACCACTGAGCTACACTAGCTCTTTTCATTTTTTTATTTTGAGACAGGGTCTCACTAAGTTGCTGAGGCTGACCTCAAACTTGTGATCCTCCTGTCTCAGGTCCCCAGATTGCTTGGATTACAGATGTGTGCCACTATGTTTAGCTCAAGAGTTTGCTTAGAGTATATTTCTCTGCAGTTGGAGATATTGTCTTTCATGTTTGTTTTTAAATTTGAAATGTTGTAGAGAAAGAAAAGCTGGGGTTGGTTATTTTTGTAAATTGATTCTGATAGTTTTCTTTTCAGGAGAAAAACATCTGTGTATATAGAAAAACAAATCTATCTTTTTGCTTTGTACTTCTTTCTTTCCTTTCAGATTTATCTAAAGAGTTTTTTTTTTTTTGGTACTAAAAAGTTTAAAAATATAAAGGAGTATGATAACAGATAATACGATGAATTTTTATGCAGCCACAAATTCTCCTCTCTGGATTGAAAACAAGTTATTCCTAAAAATACTTTTCCCATTTCTTTTCCCACCCACCCCCCAAAAAGTGCACTCCTCTCCTGACTACAGTTTTAAATCAAGATCTGACTTTAGCTGCTGCATTGGCAGATATTTAGTTTTTAATCAGATAAGTTCATCCTGGCATTTGTTATTTCTTCTCTTTCCTTCCATTTATTTCCCCTTCACCCCTTCATTATGAAACATAGGAAAGTTGCTTCGTAGCCATCTTCACAGAAATGCTTTGAGAATTAATGAGCTGAGAAAGATGTCATTTTTGAGGTTTTGAGAAAAAAATTAACCTACAGCCTATTTCTCCTGCTTCAATGTATTTTTAGAATAAGAGACTGTCTTATCATTCTCTTACACATACGCTCACAGGCCCGGCTCCAGGATTTATTGAAGGATAGAAACTGGGGCATAGTTTCTAATTGAATAATGATAATAAGAAAAGATTTGGGGCCATTCACAAACATTAGAAAGTATGAAGAATAATTAACTGATAATAAAAGTCATGAAAATGATAAAGCAGAACTGGCTTTCCCCATCACCAATCAGCAAGTACATACAAAGAAATATAAAGTTACATAAATACATCACCATGTATCTTCTTACTTCTTTTGGGCTTCACAGGAAAATTTAATTATTTTATGTGATGTTACAAAATAATGTAGGTGTCCCAGCTCTATTTTTATTAACCACATGGACTTGGGTAAGTTACTCCCCTTTCTAAGCCTCACTTTCCTTGTGTGTAACATGGAGATAGTGAAGATACTCATCCTTTGTGGAAATAAAATGGAAGAACTCATGCACAGTGCTTCAAACAATGCCTGGTTCACAATTCATTCAACAGAACCCAGTGAGTGAATGCTGCTGTTAGTAAGAGTTGTAGCAATTGTTTGGGATGAGATTTACAAGTGGCTCTTCTACCATGATGCCCCACAGCCAGGAACTCCACCCCCTTCAACTTACAATGTGGTACTTGGATTCCAGAACACCATGGCTCATAACATATGAGGCAGGCAGAGAATCACTTTGCCCAGATTCTCCTTCCAGTAAGGATTGCTGTCCCAGAGGATGTGGTCAGTTGTCACTCCTTCAGGGTCTCCTCATCACAAAAACCTGCCTTGCTTGAGATTTTCCCTTCTCAGGGCAGCCTGCCTGTGGTGACTGAATGACATGGGAGTATAAATGCCATTTTAGTCCAATATGGAACTATTCTGATGGGCATTGTGGGCTCTGGAGCTATTAGTCCAAGTCTTATTTTGATCTGCACTAAGTGCTTTCCTAATGGCAAAAGCCAAAAGGAGTCCTTTGAAACTACTGTACCTGGCTAAGAAAACAAATTTAAAAAATATAGTCTCCTGGAGGGATGGAAGAAATTAGTACCAATCAAAAGAATGTAAAGGAAGCAGGGAGGATGCACCCCATCATTTCTCTGTTCAAGTCATTGGTCCAACCCTGCAGAAACTAGATGAACCCTGTGGCTCAACCAACTGGTAGCCCCAATCCAAGCTGCCATTGTGAACATGGGATCTTCATTAGAGTAGATTCATACAGCCTCAAGCACTTTCGCTGTGGCTCTTGATTTGGCCAATGCATTTCATTTTGTAATGCAGATTTTATCTATCATAAGTTTGAAAATGAATCAGAAACAGTTTCAAATATATTAGAATGAGCAAAAACACACACACATACATATATATCCACACACATGTATGTATACATGTGCATATAAGTGTATATACTATATACATATGTATATTAGATATACATGAATAATATATATACACATATATAATATATACACATACTATATATATTATATACAACTTTTTAATGTTTACATAAACATTATATATTAGCATTTTATATATATAAATACATGTATATGTTTCTTAATATAGTACAAAGAGATCTTGTTCATCTCAGTATCCATTATATCAAGAAAACTATGTCAGTAAGTCTGAAGGAGCAAGAAGTGGCTTACAGGCTGAAGGCCTTGGTAAGATACAAGTACTCCAAAGAGTAAGAAAGAAATCCTAAGAAAATGCAGGGCATAGTGATATCTGTAATATATACAGATATCACTGTGTCTAACAGTCACAGGTATATTGGTATATCTCACTGGTGTGGTTAATTTTGGATTGAGAGATGTTAAAGAATTGGGACAATTCTGGGTGAGTCCATTAGGGTATTTCCTCAGATGATTGGCTTATGGATCAGAGAACTGAGTGAAAAAATTCTTGAATGCGGGCAGCACCATCCAATAGACTAGGGATTCAGATGAGTGAAAAAGCAGAAGAAGGAGAAAGTCTGTCTCTCCTTTTCTCTCCCTCCCTCTCCCTCTCCCTCTCTCTCTCTCTCTCTCTCTCTCTCTCTCTCCCTTCTATTAGGTACATTTTCTGCTGTTGTTACCCTTAGATTGGACTCCAAATTCTTCTCCTTTTGAATGCATACTTACCCCAGTGGTCTTCTGGGTGGTTTTCAGGACCTTGGCCTTGCACTTAGGTCACATCATTGGTTTTTCTTATTCTGAGCCTTCCAACTTCTTGAACCAAGCAGCCAAAGGCCCTCCAGCTTATAGATGGCCATTGTGGAACTTTTGCAACTCTGTGATCCTGTGAGTCCATCTTATAAATGTCCTCTTATAATTTTTTACAATTCTATTGGTTCTATTTCTCTGGAGAACGCTAATACATTCTCTAAGCTAAAAGACAAATAATTGAATCTGGTACCTCCTATCTAGAAGAAATGAGCACTATACCTGGAGGATCTTGTATGTTCTGAAAGTGAACAATCCATGCCACACTGGGTGGTGCCAAGGCTGGCAGCTTTAAGTATAGCACCTAGGGCAGGAAAGAGCTCTGTAGCAGCTTTAGGTTGTGGTTGAACAGCCCTGTTGATGGGGCCATAGATGTATTAGGGATGGAAGAAGTTGCTGTGTGGAGTTGGTGGCAAGCCTCAGAAGAGGAATCACAATGCAGGCTCTTGGAGTTCTGGAACATGGCTACATCATCTGCAGCACATTTTTGAAAAAAAAATCCTGCCATGTTGCTGGGCTCTGGTAGACACACAAAGATTATTGACCCTGACCATGGACACAAAATTGTTATGTCTCTGGGACTGCTCATCATGAACTAGATATTACTAAGTCCATCAAGTCACAGGGGCAAGTAGTTCTATTTTTAAAAAGTTTTGAAGAAACTTAGTACTATTTTCTATAATGGCTGTACTGATTTACATTTTGACAGACAGTGTGCAATGATTCTGCTTTCTCCACATCTTCACCAGAATTGTCTTTTTGACAATAGTCTTTTTAAAAAATTTTTCTGAAATGAGGGGATACAATATTGCAGCCTAGACAGACGCTGTGTTCCTAATCTCTCCACGACTGGGTATTAAAGTAGTGGAACTACTGTTTCTCTGTGAGTTATTAGAGGATCCCTGACAGCTGCCTCCACACAGGAATTCCAGCTGCATGCCTGCGTGGGTCTCCAGGCCCCAACATTTGTGCAGGACCTCGGCTTCTTGCCCACACAGGACCCCAGCTGCTTGCTGATGCAGGACCCAGTCCCTGGCAGAATCCCAGGCTCCAGTGCCCCCACACTGTGTAGGACCTCTGGTCACCCACCCATGCAGGACCGCTAGCCAAAGCTCCCATGCGGAACCCCAGCTCTCGCACAGGACCCCTGGCTGCTACTCCTGTGTGGACATCCATCTACCAGCGTGGAGCTCCCCTATTTGCCTACACCTGGGGGCACTGGACAGGATCTGGAGACAGCCTCCATACTTCAATATAGCATGACCACCTCCGAACAGGTCACTCAATGCCACCACCATGCCCAACCCTACACCTTATCTCTGAAAGCAGATGCCTCCATTGTGGGACACTTTTGTCACCATCTTGGATCTAAGGGGGAGATATGAGTAAACAACAGACAACCTCACCTACTGAATGAGAAGAGAAGCAATCCTTTTTATTTACCTTGAGATTTTTTTTCTTCTTCTCTAATATCCTTTTTTTCCTTTTTCTTCTTTTCTCTCTCTTCCTCTTTTCCCACCCTCATATCCTTAACATTTGTGAAACCAAGTAGTTTTTCATGCATTAGGCTACTGAGCACTGGGTTATCTGATTAGTATATTACAGTTGTATTATATAGTCTTGTATCTTCTATTTTTACATTTTTTATTTTTCATGTTTCCTTGTTTGTTGTACTCTATTTTCTTCCTACATACTGATCTTCCCCAAATCTCTTTCTCTCTTTTCTACTACTAGTCAACTTCTTTTGGATTCCTCTTTCATGCTTTCTAAGATCTAATACCTCTATATTCTCACTTCCTACCTCCCTAACATCTCATCCTACACCCTACCCCTGGTACTCTCTAGTCCATCAGCAGAAACTGTAAACCCTTTTGCAAACTGATTGTTTATATAGTAGATACTAATTGAACTCATAATTTCTGTATATTGTGACAAAGCTGTAAATGGCCTATTGTGGAGCTACTTGGTTTAAAGCTATGTATTGTTTGTATTGGGAACTGTTAATATTGGTCTCCCTCTTAAAGTAGAGGTATTGGAACTCTGCAGGAAATCTATAAGCTTATAGGCTAAAGTCTGTAACACCTTGAATCTGCCTTGCTAGAAGAGAAGACACATGAACAACATGAAAAAATGAGGGAAGAAAGTGTCCCAAACAAACAAAGATATTACATTATTAGAATCCATGGTCAGCAGAGCAGAATAAATGTCAGAGAAGGAGTTCAGGATGTACACAATTAAAATGTTCTGTGAATTAAAGTATGATATAAGAGAGCAAACACTGGCAGCAAAAGATTATTTTGATAAGGAGATACATACGTAAATACAGGAAGCAAAAGATTACTTCAATAAAGAGATAGAGATTCTGAAAAAGAATCAAACAGAAATCCTCAAAATGAAAGAAACAATAAACCAAATTAAAAACTCAATAGAAAGCATCACTAATAGATTAGATCACTTGGGAGACAGAACTTCAGATAAAATATTTAATCTTGAAAATAGAGTTGACCACACAGTGAAGACAGTAAGAAATCATGAGCAGAACATCCAAGAATTATGAGATAACATGAAAAGACTAACTTTAAGAATTATTGGGATAGATGAAGGCATTGAATTTCAAACCAAAGGAATGAGCAAACTATTGAATGAAATAATATCAGAAAATCTTCCAAACATGAAGAATGAATTGAATAATCAAATAAAAGAGGCTTTACAGGATACCAAATGTACAAAATCACAACAGATCTACACCAATTCACATCATAATGAAAATGCCTAGTATAGAGAATAAAGAGAGAATCTTAAAAACCACAAGAGAAAGGAATCAGATTACATATGGGGGAAACCAATTAGGATCTCTGCAGACTTCTCAACCCAGCCCTTAAAGCTAGAAGAGCTTGGAACGACATATATCAAGCTCTGAAAGACAATGGATGCCAACCAAGAATCTTATATCCAGCAAAATTAAGTTTCAGATTTGATGATGAAATAAAAACCTTCCATGATACACAAAAGTTAACAGAATTTGCAGCAAGAAAGCCTGCACTACAGAACATTCTTGGCAGATTATTCCATGAGAAGGAAGTGAAAAACAACAATGAAAACCTGCAAAGGGAGGAACTACACTAAAGGAAAGGCCAATCAAAGGAGAAAACCAGTCAAGTTAAAAACAAAAACCAAAAAGTCTGGGAATACAAACCATGTCTCAATAATAATGTGAGTGGCCTAAACTCATCAATTAAAAGACACAGACTGGAAGATTGGATTAAAAAAAAAAAAGACCCCACAATATGCTACCTCTCAAAGACTCATCTCATAGGAAAAGACATCCACAGACTGAAGGTGAAAGAATGGGAAAAAATGTATCACTCACATGGACTGTGTAAACAAGCAAGGGTTTCCATCTTCATATCAGATAAGGTGGACTTCAAACCAAAGTTAGTGAAAAGGGATAAAGAAGGTCATTTCATACTGTTTAAGGGAATCATACACCAACAAGACATAATAATCTTAAGTATCTCTTCCCCAAAGTGGCATCTATGTATGTCAAACAAACAAACACTTCTCAGTTTCAAAAATCAAATAGACTACAACACAATAGTACTGGGTGACTTTAACACATCTCTTTTACCACTGGATAGATCTTCCAAACAAAAACTAAACAAAGAAATTACAAAACTTGATAAAATCATCAATAATCTAGACTTAACTGACATATATAGAATATTCCATGCTTTGACATGTGAATATACTTTTTTTCCTCAGCAGCACATGAATCCTTCTCCAAAATAGATCATATGCTATGCCACAAAGCTATTCTTAGCAAATACAAAAAATTAGGGATACTACCCTGCCTTCTATCTGACCATAATGGAATTAAATTAGAAGTTAATGGCAGATTAAAAAATAGAAGCTACTCTAATACCTGGAGACTCAATAATATATTATTGAATAATGTATGGATAACAGAAGACATCAGGGAGGAAACCAAAAAAATTCTTAGCAGTAAATGAGAACTCTAACACAACATATCAAAATCTCTGGGACACTATGAAGGCAGTGTTAAGAGGAAAGTCCATTGCATTAAGTTATTCATTAAAAGAAGAAAAACTCAACAAATTAATGACTTGATACTACATCTCAAAGCCCTAGAAAAAGAGGAACAAACCAACACCAAAAGAAGTAGAATACAGGAAATAATTAAAATCAGGGCTGAAATCAATGAAATTGAAACTAAGGAAACAATCTAAAAAAACTGACAAAACAAAAAGCTGGTTCTTTGAAAAAATAAATAAAATTGACAAACCCTTAGCCATCCTAGTGGAAAGAAGAAGAAAACCCAAATTACTAAAATTCATGATGAAAAAGGAAACATTAAAACAGACTCTACTGAAATACAGAGGATAATTAGAAATTATTTTGAAAATTTATACTCCAGCAACATAGAAAACCCCGAAGACACTGACAAATTTTTAGAGGCATATGACCTATCTACACTAAACCAGGAGGACATTAACTACTTAAACAGATCAATTACAAGCAAGAAAATAGAAGACACCATCAAAAGCCTACCAATCAAGAAAAGCCTGGGACCAGAAAGATTCTCAGCCAAGTTCTACAAGACCTACAGAAAAGAACTAACTCCAATACTCCTCAAATTATTCCATGAAATAGAAAAGGAGGGAACCCTTCCAAACTTATTCTACAAGGTTAGTATCATCTTGGTACCAAAACCAGACAGAGACACATAAAAGAAGGAAAATTTCAGACCAATATCTGTGATGAATGCAGATGCAAACATTCTCAATAAAATTTTGGCAAATCACATTCAAAAACATTTTTAAAAAATAGTACACCATGATCAAGTGGGGTTCATTCCAGGGATGCAAGGTTAGTTCAGCATACAGAAATGAATAAATGTAATCCATCACATCAATAGACTTAAAGATAACAATCACATGATTTTATCAATTGATGCAGAAAAAAAAACATTTGACACCCTTTCATGTTTAAAACACTAGAAAAGCTAGGGATAGTAGGATATACCTCAACATTATAAAAGCAATCTATGCAAAACCCAAGGCTAGCATTATCCTAAATGGAGAAAAATTGGAAGCATTCTGTTTAAAAACTGGAAAAAGACAGGAATGCCCTCTTTCATCACTTCTATTCAACATAGTCCTTGAAATTTTAGCCAGAACAATTAGACAGATGAAAGAAATCAAAGGGATACAAATAGGAAAAGAAGAACTCAAAATACCATTATTTGCTGACACTGTGATACTATACTTAGAGGATCCAAAAAATTCCACCAGAAAACTTCTAGAATTAATAAATGAATTCAGCAATGTTGCAGGATATAAAATCAACACCCATAAATCCAATGTATTTCTATACATCAGTGATGAATCCACTGAAAGAGAAATTAGAAAAACTATCCCATTTACAATAGCTTCAAAAAAATTAAAATACTTGGGAATCAATTTAACAAAAGAGGTGAAAGACCTCTACAATGCAAACTACACAACACCAAAGAAAAAAATTGAAGAAGACCTTAGAAAATGAAAAGATCTCCCATGCTCCTGGATAGGCTGAATCAATACCGTCAAAATGGCCATACTACCCAAAGTGCTATACAGATTCAATGCGATTCCAATTAAAATCCCAATACCATTCTTTATAGAAATAGTAAAAGCAATCATGAAATTCATTTGGAAAAATAAGAGACCCAGAAAAGCCAAAACAACCTTTAGCAAGAAGATCAAAGCAGGAGGCATCATGATACCAGACTTTAAATTATATTACAAAGCTATAATAACAAAAACAGCATAGTATTGGCACCAAAACAGACAAGCAGATCAATGGTACAGAATAGAAGACACAGAGACAAACCCACATAAATACAGTTATCTCATACTAGAGAAAGGTGCCAAAAACATACACTGGAGAAAAGATAGCCTGTTTAACAAATGGTACTGGGAAAACTGGAAATCCATGTACAGCAAAATGAAATTAAATCTATATCTCTCACCATGCACAAAAGCCAACTCAAAGTGGATCAAGGGGCTAGGAATTAGACCATAGACATTATGCCTAATAGAGGAAAAAGTTGGCCCAAATCTTCATGTCGGATTAGGCCCTGGCTTCCTTAACAAGACTCCTAAAGCACAAGAAATAAACCAAAAATCAATAAATGGGATGGATTCAAACTAAAAAGATTCTTCTCAGCAAAAGAAACAATCAATGAGGTGAGCAGAGAGGCTAGATTTTGGGAGCAAATTTTTGCCACACACACATCAGATAGAGCACTAATCTACAGGACATATAAAGAACTCAAAAACCTTAATACCAAAAAACCAAACAATCCAATCAATAAATGAGCTAAGGAGCTAAACAGAAACTTCTCAGAAGAAGATATACAATTGATCAACAAATATATGAAGAAATTTTCAACATCTCTAGCAATTAGAGAAATGCAAATCAAAACTAAGATTTCATCTCACTCCAATCAGAATGGTAGCTATCAAGAATACAAGCAACAATAAGTGCTGGATGGGATGTGGGGAAAGAGGCACACTCAAACATTGCTGGTAGGGCTGCAAATTGCTGCAACCAATCTGGAAAGCAGTATGAACATTCCTTAGAAAACTTGGAATGGAACCACCATTTGGCCCAGCTATCCCACTCCTTGGCCTATACCCTAAAGACTTAAAAACAGCATAGTACAGCAATGCAGCCACTTCAATGTTTATAGCAGCACAATTCACAGTAGCTAAACTATGGAACCAACCTAGATGCCCTTCAAAAGATGAATGGATAAAGAAACTGTGGTATATATATACAATGGAATATTACTCAGCAATGAAAAGAATAAAATTATGGCATTTTTTCAGGTAAATGGATGGAGTTGGAGAACATCATGCTAAGGGAAATAAGCCAATCCCCAACCCCCAAAACAAAGGCTGGCTGTTTTCTTTGATTAGTGGATGCTGATACATAATGGGGGTGGGGATTGGGAGCATGGGAGAAAGGGAGGAACTTTCGATAGGGCAAAGGGGAGGTAGGGGTAGGGAGGGGGCATGGGGATAGCAAAGATAGTGGAATGAGATGGACATCACTACCCTAGGTACATGTATGAAGACACGAATGGTATAACTCTATCTTGCTTACAACCAGAGAAATGGAAAATTGTGTTCCATATGTGTACTATGACTTGAAATGCATTCTTCTATTTTAAAAGATAAAAATAAATAAATTAATTTTTTTCTGAAATGAGATGATGTCTCATTGTGGTTTTATGTTTCCCTGATGACTAGGGATGTTGTGCATTTTTTTCATGTACTTATTTTCCACTTGTATGTCCTTTCTTGAGAAATGTCTATTTAGATCTAGTGTCTATTTCTTTTAATCAAGTTATTTGTTGCTTTACTATTGAGTTTTTGGAGTTCCTTATATATCCTGAATATTAGCCACTTGTGAGAAAGAGAGTTCGTGGATATTTTCTCCTATACTGTAGATTGTCTCTTCACTTTGATGATTGTTTTCTTTGCTATGCAGAATCATTTTAGTTCAATATAATCCCATTTGTCTATTTTTGCTTCTGTTTCCTGTGCTTTTGGTGTCTTATTCAAAATATACTTGCCCATTCCTAAGGCCTGAAATATTTTTCCTGTTTTTTTTCCTAGTATTTTCATAGTTTAGGGTCCCACATTTAAGGTTTTATCCATTTAGAAAAGGGAGAAACTAGTTTCATTCTTCTGTGACTATCCAGTTTTCCTATCACCGTATATTGAAAAGACTGTCCTTTATTCCTTTATCCAATGTATATTCCTTTTCTTTTTCTTTTTCTTTTCTGAGACAAAGTCTCATTATATTGCCCAGGATGGTCTCTAAATGGTGAACTCAAGTGATCCTCCTGTGTCAGTCTCCTAAATATCTGGGACTACAGGTGTGCACTGCCACGTCTGGCTCCAATCCATGTTCTTAACACTCAGCCTTAAAGAAGAATTAAATTATGGCATTTGCCAGTAAATGGATGGAACTGGAGAATATCATGCTAAGTGAAATAAGCCAATCCCCCAAAACCAAGGGCTGAATGTTCTCTCTAATATGTGGATGCTAACACAAAATAAGGGTGGAGAGATGGAGAATAGAAGTTCATAGCATGAGACAAAGGGGAATAAAGGGAAGGAAGAGAAGTTGGGAACATGAAAGACAGTAGAATGAACTGAACACAACTTTCCTATGTTCATATATGAATACACAACCAATGTAAACACCACATCATGTACAATCACAAGAATGGGATCCTAATTAGAATAAGTTATACTCGATGTATGTATAATATGTCAAAATACATTCTACTATCATGTATCTCTAAAAAGAACAAATAAAAAAAGAAAGAAAATCAATTGGCTGTAGATGCACATGTTTACTTCTGGGTTTTCTATTCTGCTCCACTGATTTACATGTCTCTTTGGGGCAACCATTCCAAGAGTCACTTACTGCTTTTGATGCTAAGTTAATGAATGGAAAGGTGAGTTTCACAATTTTTTGACACAATTGTCAAAAACTTTGCTAAATTAATTGGAAAAATATAGGAAATCTAAGCTTGTGTTTTAGTGTTTTTCCTCTGTCTCTGCCACTCTTTCCTTTTTTTGGTCTTGGTGAGCAGTACCTTCTCCCCTGAGGTGGCCACATATTGAAGGTCTGTGTTTCTCTTCCTTTGCCTTTGAGAAACCAGACTGTCTCAGGACAGTAAAGGGAAGGTAGCTACAGCTACTATCATCTCTCCAATCCTACTTAGTTGTCTCTCCAGAAATGATTTGGACCTTTCCAGATTCAGGTACTTTGAGTTATGTAAGCACTTTTTCCAGCGGTCTCTCTGTTGTTTCTAGGATAATTACATTTCTGAAGAGAAATTTATGAGCTTCTTGGTGTTACAAAATCAAAGCCAGGCAACAAAGACTTGTTTTCTTTTCACTTTTAGTGGCTAAAATAATTAGATCCATAATCATTGCCCAAGTGTAGTCATGTGTTCCACTGTGGCATTTATTAGCACCAACTTCGTCCTTTCCCTTTCCATGGATTCCTTTCTATTCTGTGTTTTAATGTCCTTTGTGCCTTTATGTTATGTGTTAAAATGGTGAGCTGGTTTCAGTCCCTTCTGGAAGCACACAGTATATAAATCTTTCAATAAATAAAGATAAGCCATCTTCCCTTCTCTTTCTTCCAAAATAGAAAATAGCCAAGATGGTTTATTTTAGAGATAAGAAATGAAAAGATTTTGAGGAAAGAGAAGTGACCAAATTGAAGGTAACTATTAGACCTTCCACAGAGTGAGATCAATGTTCGCAGAGAGCCCCACAGGCTTTTGGCACTGAAGAGGAAGGATTCAAAACAAAACCGCCTTTACCAGGTTGCTTCTGGAACAAAGCAGAACTACCATTGAATGTGACATAAAAGGGTCCCCATGTTTGCCCTTCTGTCTTTTTTCAGATCTATTGAGCAAAAGACTTACTAGCGCGTACTCCACATACCTCATTGTTTTTGACAGTTAAATCTCCAGAAAGCTACATTTTAGGTTAGTTATCCTCTTTGGCAGCTATCAGAGTATATTGATATATCCATTTTCTCTGGTGAAAGAGTTTTTTTTTCCCCCTAAGGCACATAGTTTTCAAAGGAAATTTAACTCGTGGTTTCCCTTCTTTGAATAGTTAATATATTTGGGGCAGGGGTTGCATCAGTTCAGATTGTGATCACATGGGGGTCAGGAACAGGAACTTCTGCCCTAGAGTCTTCCTGGCCTGTTCCATGGTCACAGGGTCCAATGTTGTCTTATGGATCCATCCTTTGAGTGACAATGTGTGGAACTAAGGGAGGAGAATTCTCAGTTTTTTGTGCTTGTGTGCATCCAAAGACAGTGGGCTGAATGTGTGAGTTGTTGGAAGCAAAGCACACTGAAAGAGGAGGGATGATGAATGCACAAAGACAGCAAAAGGGACCAAGGGACCTGGGTTGAACACTGATATTGTCTATCACAGTCCACCTCTTATGGTCATATCCATCATTTACATATCAACAATAAACTCATTGCATCCTGTCACAAATATTCTAAGATGGCTTTTAGACACAGTTTTAGTGGAGAATTTTACACATGAAAGTTTCTTAGGTATATTAGTTGCTAAGATTGCCATAACAAAATACCACTGACTGGGTGCCTTAAACAACAAAAAAATTATTTTCTTGTAGTCTGAAGACTGGAAATCAAGGCATAGGCCAGGTTAGTTCTTCTGAGACCTGTCTCCTGCACTTGCAGATGACTGTCTGCTTGCTGTGCCTTTACATGGTCTTTCTCTGTATGCACATATCTCTGGTCTCTTTCTGTGTGTCCAAATCTCTCCTTCTTATAAGGATATCAGTCAGCTCAGGGCCTAACAGCCTGATTTTATCCTTACTACCTGCTATAGTTTGGATCTTGGATGTCCTCTAAAGGCCCATGTGTTAAAGATTTGGTCCCCAGAGTAGTACCATTGGGGGGTGGTAGGAAGAAGTTGGGGCCTTGTGAGAGGTTTTGAGGTTATTGGTATCATGTCCTTGAAGGGGATTGTGGGATCTTTGCCCCTTTCTCTTCTACTTTGGCTTGTGATATGAGCAGATTTGCTCCTATACATGCCTCTGCCATGAACAGAAGCCCAAAGCCTCTCTCCTGCTTCCACTCAACTCCATTCTTGATCTTGGACTGAAAACTCTGGAACTGTGAGCCAAAATAAACCTTTTCTATGTATAAGCTGATTATTAGGTATTTTGTTATAGTGATAGAAAGCTCACTAACATACCATCTCTTTAAAGGCCTAAAAGACTGAAATGGGCTCAGTCTCATCCAGAGTCAGTAGTCTGCTAGAAGATTATTCTCAAATGGTCTTTCTCTAAAATCCTGAGTCTTTTCTGAAACTCTCCTATGGGATCCTGCCAGATATCCAATCCAGTGTCTTTACCAGTAGTACCATGGGATCTGCCAGCCCCATTGCACAGCTTTCTCTTGCTCTGGGCTCCATTCAAAACTGTCAGGTTTCTGAATCTACTAATCAGTTATTGAGAGAAGTATTTTCAAATTTGATATGTGTTGCCTCAAAATCTGAAGAGATTTACCAAGGGCAGTGCTTCTGTCTTGGTGGTAAAAAGTACAAGATATTGTACTTGATTTATTTTATCATGGAGAAAAAAATATCCCTGGCATTCCCCTAAAACTTAACCCACATAATAGGTCCCTTAATCTTCGTAGGTTTATCTTACACTCGCTAAATTGCATGTGTCTTGTCAGGACATCCAGAGGACCTGCCACTTCCTGCCTACCCAGCCCAGTTAACATGTTGTCATCAACACGGTGGGCCACTGTGTTACTTTATGGAATATGTGGACAGTAAAGTTTTGTTCAGATAATATTATGAAGAAAGGAGTGTTAACAGCCTTGGGATAGGACTGTGAATATAGATTTTTATTTATCCAGGGTGAATGTGAACATATCCTGGTCCTCCTTTCTGATGTGGTATTATAAGATCAGCAGCCACATCCCATATAAGAAGCTGTGTTGATCTGTTCTAGCAAGGATAACACTTCCAACCCAGATACCACAATCGGGTCAGTTATTAAGTTTGTGGTATTCTAATCATCCATCAAGACTCTCCTGTTTATTTAAGTGGTAAGATTATAAGTGGGAGATATGATGAAGTTTACCACCACTGCCAGCTTTATGTCTTTAAGAGTGGCATGAATATGCTTTTCCACTCAATATTGGTTTTATATACAATCTTGGTGGTAGAAAAGAAGAGGCAGTTTCAGGGGCTTCTTTTTGGCTTTTCCTAGTGACAGCTTTTATTTCACAGGTCAAGGAACCAAAGTGAGGACTTTGCCATGTGCAAAATATGTCCATCCTTCACAGGACTATGCACTTGAGAACTGGGAAAATGACCACTATGGATAGGCCACTTATCAACTGTCCTTTATAGATGTCCACTCCAATATGGCAACCTGGATGACTCTTTGGATTTCCTGGTATTATCCATAGCATTTCAGGTGAAATTGCAGTTAACACTTTGTCCTATCCTATAATGCCTGGGAACTTGCTTGCTCTCTTCCCCAGTGAACATAGAACTAGAACTCTGAGAATTCTTATTCAAACTCACTAGAGCTAAATGATTGTTTATATAAGGAACACTCCGTTCCCCTTCTGCAGTTCTCACTTTCGGTGGCCGCCATTGTCGGTATTGATAAGAAAGGAAGCAGAAGGGCATTTTAATTAAGTGGCCCACTCACTATCTGCAACTCCTGGGAATTAGATTATTCTGAATGGTAAGTTACTCAAGGTGGTTGAGCTTTTAAAACTGTATACCATAAAACTTTAAATCAATTAAAATTTTTGTTGAAATATTTCTAAATGATATTGGAAAACACCATGTCTCTCTCTGAGAGACATTCTCTAGAGAAAGAAAGTGCTTGCATTCTTTTTCTCTATAACTCATTTTTACCAGCTTTAGTTTTCATCACCTTATTTAGGGTCTCTTTGGCTTTAAGGAACCCTAATGAGCTTAAATTTCCAAGTAGAATTTAATCTGAAGTGTCTATTGCCACCTGAGAAGTTCAAGTGCAAGGCAAACCTGTTTTCTCATAATCCTTTCAGAACTCTGTTTCCCTTATCTTTTCTTCCCTTAAAAAGCTGCATCCTAAGATAGAAAAGAGTGTAAACAGAAAGTGAATCTAGAAGCTGTGTGCTTATGAAGGGCAGGAAAACAGAAAGTAATTATCCTCTAGCAAGGAAAAGCTCTGGTACCTCAAATGGATGAGTGTCTCTAACTGCAAAGAGCTTTTATTAAGCAAATTCCTTTGTCCTGAGCTTGTATCTAATCTTGGCAAAGTGGCTTCAGGACAAGACCTGTTTGGAGAGATTTGGGTGGTTATTGTAGACCAAATCTGGGTAATTGATCTGTAGAATAGCTTGGGTGTTCATCCTTTCATTAAATTTACTCAACAAATATGAATTAAGGACCAGATTCTGATAGACATGGGGCTAGCTAGGTCAGAATGAATGATCCCTGCTCTCATGGAACACTTTGTTTAGAGGTAAAGGTAACAGGAGTAATTGCATCTCATAAGTGCACTACTAGTGTAAAGGGGCCTATCTGGAAGAAGAAAGCTAGAGTCCAACATTGGTGGAGGTTTGACTCAGCACAGCAGATTCTCAGATGTTTGAGGATAAACCAGTGGCAAAAAAATGCCATTTTACAAATTCATGGCCTCTAGTAATCTCTAAACTCCATGTCCTCATCCTGAGTGTTTCTTCTGAGGATATGCATCGAAGGTGGAGATCTAGCACTGGAAAGAAATGAGACCAAAAGAAAACAGCTGGTATGCCCCTTGCACTGTCAGTGAGAGGTAATATGATTTTGGCACCAGACCAGCTGACAGCTAAAAGCAAGACTTTGCTGACATATTTCTCCCTTTCATGTCCTCAAAAGAGCTCAAACACCATTAAAAAATTTTCTAATTCATCTTCAAGACATTCTCGTACACTTTGGGATAACCTCTCCTGGGACCCATAATGTTACTTTACTTCTTCTATGCTGTATTTCTTTCTGGATTTGACCCTCTCTGTACCTTTCTATAAAGTTTCCTATGACTTTATATGCTAGTATTTTAGTAAATTTCTAGAACATCACAATCACCTTTCTTTCTGAACCCACTTATCCTATGTTAGGTTTCTTACTCTTGGTCCTTAGTCTGGTCTCATGGTTTCTGTCCTTCTGGATTACTATTTCATTAAGGCTGAATTTTTTTTCTTTTTTCTTTTTGGTACCAGGGATTGAACCCAGAGGTGCTTAACCACTAAGCCACATCTAAAGCCCCTTTTTTATGTTTTATTTTGAGACAGGGTTTCGCTAAGTTGCTCAGCACCTTGCTAAGTTGCCGAGGCTGGCTTTGAA
This sequence comes from Geosciurus inauris, assembly GCA_004024805.1. Classification (NCBI taxonomy): domain Eukaryota; kingdom Metazoa; phylum Chordata; class Mammalia; order Rodentia; family Sciuridae; genus Geosciurus; species Geosciurus inauris. The sequence continues at coordinate 62,949 of PVHX01004319.1, read as the reverse complement.
CGTGCAATCCTGCTGCCTGGGCCCCCTGAGCCACCGAGATTACAGGCATGCACCACTGTACCCAGCTAAGGCTGAATTCTTGAGTCTCAGCTATGATTTTGCCTTATTATTTTTTAATAACAAAAAAATAAGTGAGCCAATAAAAAATGGGCAAATGACCTGAATAGACACTTCTCAAAAGGAGAGCTTCAAATAGCCAATAAATATGAGAAAAAAATGTTTGAAGTCTTTAGCTATGACTTTGCCTCTTTGCTTCTTAGCTCCACCATTTATACCCATTTTCCTATCCCAGTCCTAAGTTCAGCCTCTTCCCAGAACCTCTGACAGCATCAACACCCATAGCTCACACTTGTAATGGAAGGGTTTGAACAATTTCAGCTGCATTTTGCTCTTAGTTTGTTAAAAACAATAGTTAAGTTAATTTGCACCAAGCATTTAATAACTGGAAAATGCAGAGCACATAACTTATATGAGGAAGATTTACCTTTTGATAAGAACTGACACTTTAAACCAAAGTAATATTTTACAGTTGAATTTCAGACAGTATGAACAATAAATGGAGTGTGCATGTTAGTGCAAGGTGGTTAACTTCTTCTAGACTTGGTCACAACTGAAATGTCTTTACTTTTTCCACATACAACTGATGTTAGTTTTAAAATAACTTTCTTTTCTGCAATTATTGTGAAGAGTTTTGAGTCATTCATACATTTACCTAACAAACAAGTTATACCAAAGAATTCAGCCATTCAAACAGGCATATTTTAGTCAAGTGAAGTTAGAATATTGTGGATGTTACAAATGGGATAACATGAAGTTAAAATAACCAACGGAATGAAGAGACAACCTACAAATGGGAGAAAATCTTTGCAGAGGTTCAATATCTAGCATATATAAAGAAGTCAAAAAACTTAATAACAACAAAAAATAAGTGAGCCAATAAAAAAAAATGAGCAAATGACCTGAATAGATACTTCTCAAAAGGAGAGCTTCAAATAAATAAATATGAGAAATAAATAAATATGCCAATAAATATGAGAAAACATGTTTGACAGCTTTAGCCATCAGGGAAATGCAAATCAAAACTACATTGGGATTTCATCTCACTCTATTTAGAATGGCTATTATAAAAAAAATCACAAATGGTGGCAGGGATGTGGAATAAATAAACACTTATCCACTGTTGGTTGGAATGTAAATTAGAATAGCCACTATGGAAAATTGTGGAGATTCCTTAAAAAACTAAAAAATAGAAATATGTAATCCAGCTATATCACTCCTCCCGTATGTCTGAAGAGAATGTAGTAGGTATACAATAGAGACAATTGCATGCTTAAGTTTATTACAGCACTATTCACAATAGCCAAGACATGTAATCAGCCTAGGTGCCCATCAAAAGATAAATGGATAAAGAAAATATGGTATATATACACATAATGTAGTATTATTCAGCCATAAATAAGAATGAAATCTTGTCAGTTGCAGAAAAATAAATTAAATTGGAAGTCATCATGATAAGCAAAAGAATTCAGACAAAAAAAGACAAGTATTATGGAAATTTAAAAGTAGAAAGGGACTATTAGGAACAGAAAGGAGGCTGAGGGAAGGAGAGAGGGAGGGAAGAATGAGAGAGAGTAGAAGGGAGAGTACACATGATCAATACATGATATGAAAATGTCACAGAGAAAGCCATGAATTTGTATAGTTAATGCATATTAACAGAAAAACAACATAGTGGATGTTGATCCACTGACTTGGATTAATAGCTGTCTTTTAGTGGTGGGAAACTTCTTGAGTGTGTTTATATGTGTGTGTGGGTGGAGGTGCATATGTACGTGGGAAGAAGGCAAGGAAAGTGATAGGAGCTGAATGTGATAACAATACTTGGCAGGCGCAATCATATCTCAAAGTATGCTCATATTGCTTCTCCTGCTGGCTGGTCTACCCCATTGGGCTCTTGGGTAGCCAAGGATGCACCCTGCCATCTATTGTTTCCTCAGCCCTGGAATAGAATCTGGTATAAATCAGAATTCAGTAATCCTGTATGGACTGAATGATTTGGTGAGAATTACAGAAGTAGCATAGAGTTACATAGGATCTTAATAGCCTGAGTCAATGTTCCACATTTAGCAGAGAAGTGCATCCAGTACAATATGTGACCTCTCACAGCTTGTTGGTGGAAGATCAGAAATTGAACCTCAATTTTCTGATTCTAAGCTCAGGGACACATTGTTTCCTTACCCTGTTCTGAGTCTGATGTGTGTGTGTGTGTGTGTGTGTGTGTGTGTGTGTGTGTGTGTGTATGTGTGTGTGTGAGTGGATCAGCATTCACCATGTTCCTGGGAATTTAACTCAGAAACCCTCTACACTGAGCTATATCCTCTGCCCTTTTTTATATGAATTTGAGACAGGGTCTTGCTACCTTATGAGATTGGCCTTGAACTTACAATCTACCTGTCTCAGTCTCCTGAGTTGCTGGGATGACAGGTGTGTAACACCATTCCCAGCTTGTCTGATAACTTTTTAAAGGGTAGTTTGCAAAATTGTTAATCTGATGACTTGTACTATAATAAAATTTTTGCTTTCATTTAATCTTTGGAGCTTAAAATTTTGGCATTTTTAAAACCTTTGAAAACAAATGCAATACTTAAAATTACCCCTTTTCTTCTAACAAAAACATATCCTTAGGGAAGTGTACTAGAAATGCTGGTGTTTTTCACCTAAAACTGCTTCCTTGTAATGTCATATATTGCTTCCGAAGCCCTGGAAGGTGGATTAATGGCTCTTGAATGACTTGACATTAACAGTTTTCTATGACCCACTTTTATATAAAAGACCTTATTTGAGGGTGAAGAAAAAAAACAGGCAGATATCTAAATGAAGAAATATCTATTAATGGAAAAAGGAAATTTGAGCTTTTTCATTTTAAAGGATATTAAGCAAGTTGCAAAACAAAATGAGATGCTGTTGGATTTATATCCAACTTTCTTCCTTAGAAGAAAGAAAACTTTCTGGAGAATAAAGTTGGATATAAATGAAAGTCACCTAAAAGACATTTTGTCCCATTTTTTTCTTTCTTTCTTTTCTTTTCTTTTCTTTTTCTTTTTCTTTTTTTGCTTAGTGGAGAGACTGGAAATCACATCATCCAGTGATATTTTCCTTAATTTCAACTTCATTTTAACTCATACATGGAGGGATGGATACAAAACTGATAAACTGTGTGTGGCAAGGAGTGGATTAGGATTGGAGAGAGATTTTATTTTTAAGAATCTTCTTTGCAAAAAGTGTTAACACATATAGGAAGAGCATGATGCTGAATTCTGATCAAGAAATCATCATATATTGTGAAGATGTCCACACCTCAAATCACTATTAAATTTGGGGATTAAAACTAAAAAGACCCAAAATAACAACCAGAAAATCATGATTGCAAAGAATTTGGTTTTCTCCTATTTACTCATTGCACTCTCTATGGTAGACATATTTTTGGTGCTGTTGTTATTGTAGTTAACTAATAATAAATCACCAAGTGAGATTCATCTGATAATATAGAAGATGAAAGTAATTATAAAATAATTTCCCAAGGAATATTAAAAATCAGTGCTGAATTATATATACAAAATACATAATAATTGTTTATTTTCTTTTGATTTATAATTTTTCTTAAGATGCAGGTGAGACTGAAAAATAGTGACATTGTACCTTGAATTCAGAATAATTTCTAATGATCTTTTTTCATCAGTAGTTTAAAAATGTAGCTTTCATTTTTCTATAGATTATTTCAAATTCAGATGGTAAATTAGGATATAAATTGTTTAAGATTTTTAGTTCAGTGGAATCTGCCAAATAGGCTTCTATCAAATGCAATTATACTTTAGTAAAATTTATGGGATGTTTCATACATGAAGGATAAAATGGTCCAAATTTTCTTTCTAGAAAAAATTATCTCTCTGACCATTAGGATTTGTGAAGTTGCTCCCCATAACGTTTGACTGACAACATGACAACAGTTGAAGATTCTAAGAGAGAAATAAAATTCATAATGTGTTCTGTGTGTCAGCTAGGATACTGATTTTAAAAAGATTGAAATTATTCTCAGAAATTTGTCTCAATCAGCAATCAGTATCCTTCTATTGAAATAATGCTGCTGAAGAAGTACATGAGTTCATAAAAAGGTAGAGAAAGAAAGAACCTCAAAGACAATCATAACCCTAACCCTAACACTAACCCTATCTTTTTATAAGTCAGGAAACTTCCATGAGGATTCTGGAGAAGTTATTTAACCTCATGGAAGTTTCCTGGGTAGCTGAAACAGAAACAAAATCTCCTACCTTCATAGGAATCATCTTCTCCCTAGAAATTTATTCTTCACTTAGATTAGGATAATCTGCATCCACAACAACTTCAGAAACCTCTGCTCTTTCACTTACACATGGAATGATAAACCTAAGCCTAGGTTATCAACAGGATATAAAGGCAAAAACCTTAAAAGACCAAATTTGTCTGACTTGCTTTTTGTCCTCTTGTTTCTATTCCTTTCCTTGGGATGGAACACAGGGGTATTTTTCCTCTCAGTTACATCCAAATCCCTTTTAATTTCTAAGTTTCCTAGGCTGTCTTCAAATTTGTGGTCTTCTTGCCTATGTCTCCTGAGTAGTTGGGATTTATAAGTGTGAGCCATTGCACCTGGATAACTTGCATTTTTCACATAAACTTTATTTCAGGCCACATAATTAATTATACAGAGCGAGAAGAGACAAGAATAGAAAAAGTGACCAGGGTATAATGCTAGCGTGGGAGTGACTTTAAGTTTTTATTTTAAAACCAAATGGCATCTTAGGTGATGGCTTTCAAGATTTCAGCGCTGGACAGCTTTCCTAATTAAAAAAAAAAAATAGGACTTCAGCAAAGAAGCCTGAACTGGAACTTTCTCTTTTTGAGAGACTAGAAAGAAAGTTCATTTTTAACAAGAGCTTTTGTAAGTCTTGGTAGTTAAGGAAGTTAAGGAAATTAAGGTAGTTAAGGTAGTTAAGGTAGGTAAGGAAGAGTGCAAACCAACATAGTTTAGCTATATTTTTAACACCACAGGTAGAAAGAAAAGAAAAGAAATTCTCTGGTTACTCCAGAGTTAATCAGAACATTAAATTAGCCAAAATACTCTGAGCATCTGGATTAATTAAATTTTGAGGAGAAGAGAGATGCACATACACTGAATGGGCCATTTGAATACACAGTGGGATTCAGAGCAGGATGTATTGTATCCTGAGTTTGGAACTGGAAACAATCTGTCAGGTTCTGGATGTCAGAATAGTCTTTGTCATTGGGGAAAATTTTGAAGGGTATCTAAAAAGGTATACTAGGTGACATCATGATCATCTGCAAATCTGAAGAGGATCCAAGCATAGAATAATGTACCTGCCACTGGCTAATATGAAAAATTCAGTGATTTAGTTATTTTGTCTATAAGGAATAAAACAATTTGTTTTTTATTTTTAATACTTTGTCTGAATGAATTGGTGGGTTGAAGCTGGATTGATGTAATATAGTTTCATGCCTCAACATGTATAGAGTTCCATACTTGAGAGTTGTGATGGGACCAAGCTTCTCTGTTAGGATGATCTTTAGCTTTTGCACTCAAAGTTCACTTTGGATACTCTCCAACCTTCTTTCTCCCTTAATTTGTACAAGAAAAAGGAATGACTGTCTCATTAATGCATTCTCAAGTTATCTTGGGTCAACCTCACTTTTTGCTCTAGGGTTTTCATGAAATAACAAAACTTGAGTTTTATGATTTCTCTTTAAATTCAACTAAATTAAATTTTGTTTATTTTATTAATAATATGGGGCCTATAAAGTTTATATCTATCATTGACACAGATTTAAAGACCCTCATTCCTCTTGGGCATGGAACTATGGCATTTCAGCTCTTTTTCCTCCTAGAAAATTGCTGAGCCAGAAAAATCAGGAGTATATGTATAAAGTTCATAAATCATAATGTGCTCAAAAGCCCTAGTTTCCTGAGAAATCTTTTCCTGCATTCTCTCATCCTTCTTACTAATATGTGATAGGGAAACAAAAGATAGATTTTATAATTACTCTGGTTCCTAAACATCCTCTCTGTGCCTTCTCCATCCTGATTATCAGAAGGTGTCCTGTCATGAAGACCCTCACAGCTGACCATCTCAAAGGTGGTATTTGAACCCAGCTCTCTGAACTGGTATCAGGTCTATATAGGATCAGATCCTTCTTCCTGTGTGTGTGGCAGCAAAGTGCCACCAGCATGGAGGGATAAGAGAGCACTGAGTCACCACACCAGGCTCTAGGATTTTAGTGTTTCTTATATGTGCTCTAGAAATCTGGAAAATGAATACCAGTTGTTTGTAGCCCCAAACAGGGAATTTATGACAAAACAGTTCATACATACTACTACTGGCACAAAGTCAGTATTGTGGTATATAAAGTCCTATTTTGATTGCCAAATACCCAAGCATATATAAGTGCAGATGCTAGCCATTGTAAATCTATGTTATTAAAATTGTACAGAAAAGCTCATTTGTCTTTGACCATGGTTTTTATTGTAAAAAATAATGAGATTCCTTTATACCATGTTAAGATCACAATAAATGATTGCAAATACTCTTAATATGCAGTAAGGCCAATTACTTTAAGAAAGATAACAAAGTCAACATTAATAAAGTTGTTGAAAATGTTTCCTGAGAAAGTATTAATATACAAAATATATAAAGAACTTCTACAACTCAATAGCATAAAAAATTAACCCTATGAAAAAAATGAGCAAAGGACCTAAATATACACAAATGGTGAACAAGTGCATGAAAAGATGCTCAACGTCACTAATAAGCAGGAATACACAAATGAACAGCACCATGAGATCACCTCCTATCTGTTAGAATGGCTATTATTAAAAGTGTTGGTGTACTGAGACAGGAGAATCGCGAGTTCAAAGCCAGCCTCAGCAACAGTGAGGCGCTAAGCAACTCAGTGAGACCCTGTCTCTAAATAAAACACAAAATAGGGCTGTGGATGTTGCTCAGTGGACGAGTGCCCCTAAGTTCAATCTCTAGTACCAAAAAAAAAAAAGTGTTGGTGAGGATGTGAAGCAAAGGAAATCCTGGTAAACTCTTAGTGGGATGTAAATTGGTACAGGCTTTATGGAAAATAGTATGGAAGTTCCTTGAAAAATTTTTAAAAATTTTTAAACCTTATGGTTCTGCAACCCTACTGATAGGTATATGCCCAAAGGAACTGAAATCAGAATCTTGAAGAAATATCTGCATTTGCATTTGTGTTGCAAAGCTATTTACAATAACCAAGATATGGAAACAACATAAATGTCCATCAGTAGATGAAAGGGTAAAGAAAACATGCTATATTCACATAATGCGATATTATTAAGTCTTAAAGAAACAGGAAATTCTGCCATTGGCGATAACTTGGATTGACATGGAGGGCATTATGCTAAGTGAAATAAGCCAGAAACATGGAGATGACAAGTGCTATATAATCTCACTGACATGTGGATTTAAAAGTGGCCAGACTCATAGAAATAGAGTAGAACTACAGTTGCCAGAGACTGGAGGGAGGGAGAATTGGGGAGATGGTACTCAAAGTCAGGATGTTGCTAAACATACTACAATGCACAGGTAATCCTCTCTCCCAACAAAGAAGTATCTTATTCAAAATATCAATAGTGCTGAATTTGAGAACCTCTCATTCAGAACAACAAAGGTTTGGAATGAAAGGGCACTGGAGTCAATACTGGGAGGGCTCACTCATATATGTTCTAGTAATTGGAGGAAATTAGCAGGGAGCAGTGAGACCAAGGTAGTGTTAGGGGCTGGCTGACGACTGAAGCCAGACCTCCTGAGCTGCCATTGCCTCATGTTTCTATGCTTTGCAGGTCCTGATATCATGTGTGCACATAGCATCAAGAGTTATAAGGGCTCTGGTGGTACTGACACCAAGATAAACAAACTCATGTGAAACTGATACATAAACCAGAATGCCAATATTTTGCCTTATAACTAGAAATATAATTACTGCATAGACTGGACACTTGAATCATTAGGATGATATCTTCCTGCAGGAACATTAACATGGATAAGCATGTAATAGTTAGAAGATTTCTTTTTGAGCATATATTGTCATCCCTTCTTATCTGTGAAACTCCAGATTCAATCAGCCTTGGATCAAAAATATTTAAAAATAAAATTGTGTCTGTAAACACGTACAGACTTTTATTCTTGTCATTTCCCCCAAAATAATACAGTGTAACAACTATTCACATTGCATTTATATTGTAGATATTACGAGTAATCTAGTGATAATTTAAAATATACATTAGGGTGTGCTTAGGTTATATGTGGATACTATGTATTTTTTTATAAGAAACTTGAGCATCTGAGAATTTTGGTCCTGGACTAGTGTCCCATTGATCCTAAGGGAATTATAATCAGAGAAAGGGAGCTGGCTGTGCCAGAGGAATTTCCTTGAGAGGTTTTTTCTGTGAGACCACGGACAAAATCTATGTCCAGAAATAGTAATTAAATACACATGTCAGAGAGCCAGGATACTCTAGATGGGTAAGAGGGAGGCTCAGTGCATAGAATTCTAAACTTTCCACCCAAGGTGCCACTAGGATGGCTCTACTTTTATTGGTTAGCTATTGGGGTTTTGTTTAAGATTTCATCAGGGAAAAATGGTTCTACTATTTACGAAGTTACAAAATTCTCTATGCAACCCACTGACCCAGGCCCTTCCTTTCCACCCTGATGAGTGCTTTCTGACTGCCTGGCCTTTTCCTAGAGCTCCAGGCTGAGTCCTGCCTTAGTCGCAACAGCCTCTCCCAGACAAGGTCCTGTGGATACAATCAAAACAACCTTTAGCTTCCTAAACTTTACTACCCTGCTAGGGTTGCAATGTGTCCTCCACACTAGATGCTAAAGACATAACCTGTAGTGTCCCAATGAATGTGACCTTATTTGGAAATAGGTTCTTGGTAGATAATCAAGTTAAGGTGATCATTCTAATATAGCATAATCATGTCTGTATAAAAAGGGTGAAATCTGGACATAGAAAAACATGAAGACAAGAACACTGGTAGAAATGCAGGCAAAGATGGGGATGATGCATCTATAGACAAGGAACACCAAAGAGTACCAGAGAAACCTCAGCAGCTGGGAGAGAGGCCTGGAACAGATTCTCCCTCACAGCCCTTAGAAAGAACCAACCCAGCTGATACCTCGGTCTCCAGAACTAGGAGAGAAAACAGTTCAGCTGTTGAAACCACCATCCAGTTGTGGCACTTTGCTATGACAACCCTAGGAAACTAATTCCACATTCCATCTCTGGGATTAGTCTCAGGCTTTATCATTTGCACACCAGTAGCTCATCTCTGTGATTATTTTTTCCAACAGATTATCTCATTCATTGGGTTTTTTGTTGTTATTACTGTTGTTTGTTTATTAGCTTCACTCTAAGTTGTCAGCCTGATTTCCAAATGCTTATGGGGATATAGAGTACATGTCTCATAAATTCCTTCTTGTATTGTCAACAAAGTACCATATAACATTTTTTTTCTCTATCTCTAAAATGATGGACTGGGAGAACCAAGGAGAAATACAAATGGGTTTCTAATAAGCCCTAAAAGTTATTAGAAAAAGGTGAGTTGGGTCACAATGGGCTCAGAGTACTTTATAAATAAGGTTACCTTAGCTTACTTTTGTCAGAAGCAGGTATTATTAGTAGTACTATAATATCAAGGGAATAGGAGGATCAGAAACTTCTTAGTCATTTAATATCCCTGGTCTTAAATTGGGGAATGAGTTGAGAAAACAGACCTTGACAACAGCCAGCAGTTAAATAAGTTGGTGCAAGATGAATACATTTCTAATTACCAATTTCCATGCAAAAGTAGTTAAGGCAATAAATGCTGGCACCCTGAGCTGAAGGCTTATTTGCATTGTTTTCTAAGACTCTTGGCAGTTTTGCAAAACTTTGGGAGCTTAAAAACAACAGTAAGTTATTGCACAAGGAATTTTTTAGGTCCCTCATGCTGGGACTTGAAAACTCTCTTGTACGGTGTTAAACCTGCCTCTCCAAGTACTTCGATAAGTCCACAAACTCAAGAAGCCTGCACTAGGCCCTCTTCTCAAGGACACACTTTACCTCTTGCAGGGTTTTGTGTCTAAATGTTGACACTCCATCCATCAAATTCTTCAGAAGCCTTGGAATCATCCTCTCTCACTGTCATAGCCAAGCCATTACCATGTTCTGTCACTTTTTTTTGTACCTAAAGTGCTATCAAATCCATACACTTCTGACTGCTGCCACCCTCTTACCAGCAAACATCACAATTTCTCACTTTTAGGATAGTACTAACATCTTAAATGTACTCCCTTTATTCCTTCCTGCTATATTCGGAGCCTTCCAATACACTAAAGCCCAAGTAAATCTGGTTGCATCCCACTTTCTTCTGGATCCCAAACCCAGTTCAATTGCATCTGTTGATTCAGTCAAGCATTTATTCAATTTCCATACTTGCAGGAGCAGGAGAGACCAAAGAAAGCAGCACTCCTTGATTCCATGGAGCTTAGCCTGGAATTAAGGTATAGGAGTGCAAAAGGAAAGACAGTAATCAAAGAATCATGTAAATTTTATAAAAGAAAAAATCACAACAAGTACAAATGCCAAGGACATGTACATGGGCTATCATATCATATCAAAGGAAATGATCCCATCAGGAAGGCTTTCTGCAGGAATTGATGATCCTGAGGATTAAGCCAGGTGGAGGTGTAATAGGTGTGACAGCCTGCTAGGCATACTAAATACTGTATAAAAATGTCTGTTGCATGAGGGAGCAAGGCTTTTTGGAGAAAAATAAAACAAAGAAAAAGACTATGGCTGGTGCAGATAGAAGAGGGGATGTTTAAAGCCAACATTTTGTCATGTGAAGATTTTGGATCTCTATTCCAGGAGCAATGGGAAGACTGTGAAGGACAGTTTAACAGGCAAGTGTTGGCTTTTGAATATTGAATAGGAGGAATTTAATCATGTTTGGTGTTTGAAAAGATCTCTGTGCTTGGCAGGGCATTTCAGGAATGTTCTGTATTATCTCATTTGAAGCTATAATAAAATCAGATAAATAGTTGGTGTCAGTGGTGAGAGAAGGTAGAAGATACTGATTTTCTTTTTAGCATTAACTCTGTGCCTAGCAGTATCCTTGGAACTGTATGTAGCTGAACTCATGAAGGAGGGAAAGATATTGTTCTGGCTTTTATTCTTGGCCAGGGTTGATATTTTGAAAAATAGCTTTATGTCATAATTTCAGAATCATCTTCGACAGTGTCTCTCAAATATCTGATAACTACAAATCAATGAAAAGCAAATACTGGCCATTGCTTCAGGTAAATATATATATATGTATGTATATACATACATGCTGGGGATTGAACTCAGGGGTACTCAACCACTAAGCCACATACCCAGCCCTATTTTGTGTTTTATTTAGGGATAGGGTCTCACTGAGTTGCTTAGCACCTTGCTGTTGCTGAGGCTGGCTTTGAACTTGCAATTCTCCTGTCTCAGCTTCCCAAAGTGCTGGGATTACAGGTGTGTGTCACCATGCCCAGCTCCCAGGTAAATATATTTTTTTAAAAACCATCACAAATTTGGAATATATATGTTATAGAATTTGAATTTGAAATGTTTTATTTTGCTTATTTCGTTAAAATGAACAATAAAAATTTAAATTACAGTGTTTAAAATATTTTAAAAACATAATAATATAAGAAATATGATCTCATTCCATGAGTGAGACAATATTTTCAACTTTCACCAGGCGGAGGGCAGATAACTTGAGCCATAAATCAGCTTTTCTTTTCTTACTTTTCATTTCTACCCAATTAGAAATGCCTAGTTCACAGCAATATATTATCTAGGATGGTTGCAATTGTCTGATGGCCCTGTCAGTGCTCAGATCTGGATACAATGAAATGCTGAAGATTCAAAAGTAGAATGTAGGAGACAGCAGAAAATAGATTACTGATTAACTCATTGATTGCACATACTGGATATTACAAAACATTTTGTTCAAATATTTAGTTGTGGTTTTACATTTTCTCATGGTACATGACTAACTTATTCCTCCCTGGCTGAAAGAAAATATCAAATTTGTGGCAGTGTTGAATTCTTAGCAATTGAGTTATTTAATTCATTAGATGGATTTATGAATCCTGATTAAAATCATGATACTTGAGTTTTAATGTGACAGGTACAGGTTATTTATGACCCTACATATATTGCTGAGCTAATTTCAATTAAGTCACTTGACATCACAGAAATAGTCTTTACTTGCAATTGCTATTGTGTAAAGAAATGTTTTCCTACTTATCCCCTCATTTCAGAAGCTCACATGAGCATTTTTTTCTTGGTAGTTAGCTATATCTTATTCTTAATATTTATTTGTTCAGCATGTTCAAACATGTAGACTTAGGAAAATCAGGAACTTTAACAATTGCATTTTCTTCAACACAGACTCAAGATCAAGGGGCACATTGTTCATCATCAACTGCTGCCTATTAATAAAGCAGTATAGGAACTTGGATTTAGGGACAACTTCTATTCAGGAAGTTCACCCTTCCTTGTTGGGGACTGAGGGTCCCTTAGTAAAGATGCCTACACACATATTCAAATCTAAAAACCAGACCAATAAATAATTGTTACTACTTTGAATAACATTGAGCTTTGCTAATAAATAGATGAAAGTGTCCTCTATGGAGTATACTTTTGTCAAGGGCTGATTCATGCTCTGTACATTATGAGCATCTTTCATTTCCAAAGCAAATGATTTTCTTGCACACACACATGTGATATTCATGATTCCTCTACATTAAAGTCCATCACTTCTCTTGAAGTTCCATTTCAGAAAGGATTTGTGCCAGTAGCAACTGTGCCTATTCTGTGTTCCTATTGAGCATCATTTTATAAACCCTGCTCCTCTTTTATAAAATGTTTGGCAGTCATATAGCTTGCCCTATTTTTCCTATAAGGAACTCAAATTTGAGTGAAGATTTTGTGGGTTTTTGTTGTTGTTTCTTCTTTACTTTTAGTGACTGAACTCATTATTTTTGTATGAAAAAGCATTACTTTAAAGTTGTTCTAGGACGTATTCATTGGTTTATGAGTTAAGGAACTGTCTTTGCAAATGATGCAAAATTCTTCAGTAGTACTTTTTTTTTTTTTTAACCAATACTTGACATAGCATTATAACAGAAAATACACCAGATGCAGTAGAGGCAAATATCCAATAAAATGCAATCTTTGTGTATACATTATTTTACTTCCAACTTGTATATTTCATTATCAACTACTGCAAAATTCTCATTTGTCTCAGAACATTCATTATACTGGAATTCTTTTCTCTTTATATTTATTGTGTTTTGAGTTGTCATATTTAGATTTTGTTTTCATCACTACTTTTGTGCATCAGTGCACACCATGTTTGAACCTCTTTTCATCATTTAGGAATGCAGTGCATCCAAACAATAATGAGAAAAAATATAAAATAAATAACAGAAAACATTATATGCCACTGACATTAAAATATATTAGCCAAGGTATGCTGGATCTAGTAATGGAATGTAAACTGAGATAATCCGATTTACTCAATCTTTTAGTATAGAAAGATCATTTAAGAATACAACCATTATTAGAAATACAAAAATTTGTAAGTCTTAATTTTATATTTTTAATGTAAAATATATATGGAATAAACTTATTTTGTAGTTTTTTTAATATTAAAGTGTTAATCTACCTGTGAACAACTTGACAGATTTCTAGGGACTTCTAGGTTATAGCTTGTAGTCAGAGTCTGATCTGGAGGGAATCTAGTGGGCACTCTGGTCCACAGTTCACATTCCCTCTCCAGAACTGAGCTGATAAGCTGATCAGCAGCTACAGCTCTCAGCTGAATCCCTTCAAGGGAATTGTCCTTAGCGGAAGAAAGCCACCTGTCCATGGTCACAGCCCTTCTAAGATCATCCCCATCCAATGACTGGAGGATGTTGGAGTATGAACTCTAATTCCCTTACCTCAATTTGGGACAATTTTGAAGGGTCACATCATCTCCAGACCTCCATGTGAATGGGCTGAAATCTTTTTTGTAACTGCATCACAGTTTAACGTTTTCCTCTCCCTCACCCTGAACTGATTCCTACATACCACCAACCCTGCCATTAGGTGATATTATGCCCAGTGAGAATATGCCCAATAAATTTCTTGCACAAAAATCTTCTCAGAGTCTATTTTGGAGTGAACCCGAAGCATGAGACAGGGACAGATAGCTCCCCTGACATCTCTACCACCTTTAACAAAATCATAAGATAACTTCAATGGAACTTAAGCCTTTCATCTCACAATTGGAAGTATGAATTAAAATTCAAATGGAACAATGAGAGGATTATGAGGATTTTAAATCCTCACTGAATTTCAAAGGGCCCCAAGAAAGAGTTGCTCTATTCCTAACCTCATTTCTGCTTTGATGGAAATATTTTTTTGTTTGTTTAAATAGTATAAAGTCAATGGGAAACCAAAATATCTTTTTTAACTGATAAAGGTGATATTGGGTAATGTGTCTTTCTAATCCTGAACACAAGACCTAGACAGGCTTTCCCACCCATTAACAAGTTCTTCCTTCCAGGGGCTTGTCCTGGAAGGGCTTCATGGAGGAGGAACTCCAAAAAGATGGCGGAGAGAAGGACCTTTCCAAAACCTCCCAAAACCACTAGTGAGGGGCACAGGGTGGTGAGAGATGCGGAGTAATTTCAATGTCCTCTTGCATGGAAGGAAATAGCCCCCCTAATACCTACCAGCGCCTGCTATCAACATTTACTCTAGTAGGCAGTTAAAAATTTAATAGACTTTTTATTTTTCAAAACAATTTTAGGTTTACAAAAAGGTTGATCAGACAGTGCAGAGTTCTCACATTACCCCACTTCCCCACCAAAATTATTTACATTATTTATATTTGTATTAGTGTGGTACCTTAGTTACATTGATGTACCAATACTAGTTAATACATTATTATTAACTAATGTTCACAATTTAAGGTTCACCTCTGTGTTGTACCTTCTGGGTCCTTTAACAAATGTGAAATGATGTCTGTCACTATGGCATCATGCAGAGTAGCTTCGATCTTCTAAAACCCCCTGAGCTCCATCTATTGCGTCTTTCCTTTCCTGAACCTCTGGCAACCACTGATCTTTGTACTATCTTTGTAGTGTTTGTTGTTTTTTTCCAAAATGCCCAATTGTTGGAGTTCTACAGTATGTAGCCTTTTCTGATTGACTTAAAAAAATGTTTTTAAATCACAATATACATTGGAGATTCCTCCATGTATTTCTGTGGTTTGACAGCTCATTTCTTTGTATCACTGAATAATATTCCAATCCTAGACAGTTTTGGTTAAAAAAAAAATCCTTAGGCTATAAGTACCTACAAGGGAGGAAAGTAAATATAAAGAAAGGATAAAGGGAGAAAAATTAGAGGTTGAGAGCACTGAAAACATTCAATTGACTGCATTTCAAAACTTTTTAAAGCAATACATTAAAAATATATGATAAAGAGTGTAAAATACACGCACATATACAATTTAAGTGTACAATTTGATGCATTTTACACGTATTTTTACATCCAAATGACCACTATCCACATGTGGGGCACTTTTTGTAGATTCCTTTGTGCCACTTCCCAGGGTATTTTTGCTCATCCAGATGTGAGCACTCTTCTGATTTCTATCACTATCAATTAATTTCACTATTTTTTTTAAATATTTTTTTTAGTTGCCAATGGGCCTTTATTTTATTTATTTATTTATTTATATGTGGTGCTGAGAATCGAAACCAGTGCCTCACACCTGCTAGGCAAGTGCTCTACCACTGGGCTAATGACCCCAGACCTCACTATTTTTGATTATGATGTAAATGAAATGATTCCATGTAGTCTTGTGTGGCTGGCTGCTTTTGCTCATTGTTGTGTCTGTGAGAATCAGCAATGGTTCATCTGTTTGGTTAATTTGTAGTGCTACATCCCATTGAAGAATGTACCACAAATTATTTTTCCATTCTGTTGATGGACAGTTGAATTGTTTCAAATTTTTTATTTTAATGAGTTAATTAGATAAACATATACACTTTTTCAATAAACATATACACTCTTCTCAGCCATATATCTAGGAATTTCACTGCTCAGTCATATGTAGATAATGCAAAGAATTTTCCTAAGTTGTGAAACCATTTTTATTGACAGCAGAAATATTTAAAAGTGTCAGTTTCATATTTTCTTCAACTTTGATGTTTTCTGTTTTTTTCTTTAATGTCAGCAATTCTGATAGAGAAGCAGTAATATGCCATTGTGATTTTGATTTCCTTTTACCCAGTGAGGACTGATTTGAGCAATTTTTTGATGCCTATTATTTGGATATGCTTTTTTTGTATGTAAAGTGCCTATTCATGTCTTTTGCCTATTTTTAAAAATTGGGTTTTCTGTGTATGTGTGTGTACATACAGAATATAAGAATATATAATGTGAGGATATATAATATAATGGTATATAAAATATAAGATAATAAAAGATTGCTATTTCATTAAATTTATAGATCAATATACATGTGTACATGATAAAAGAATTTTTATAAGCACACATTTTCCAGACTCTTGCTTGCCTATTTACTTTCTTAATAAAGTTTTTAATGTATAAATATACATCATTTTTTCCCACATGTTTTACTGGTCCATTGTAGTTGCACATAATGATGGGATTTGGGATATATTTGTACATAATATAGCAATATAATTTAGCCAATATCATTCCCCAGCACTCCCCCCTCCCCTCCTCCCACCTTTCAGTCCCTTTCTTCTTCTCATCTCCCTTTGATTTTCATGAGATCTGTCCCCACCTTTCCCTTTTTCCTCCCCAGCTTCTGTATTTGAGAGAAAACATGACCTTGAGCTTCTAAGTTTGACTTATTTTGCTTAACATGATGGTCTCTAATTCCATCCATTTTCCTGAAAATGACATAATTTCATTTTTATTTATGATTGAATAAAACTTCATTATATATCTATATCTACATCTATATCTATCTATCTATCTATCTATCTATCTATCTATCTATCTATCTATCTATCTCACATTTTCTTTAGTCATTCATCCTTTGATGTACACCTAAGCCAATTCCATAGTTAGGCTATTGTGGATTGTGCTGCCATAAACATGGGTATGCATGTGTCACTGTAGACATACTTTTTTAAGATTAATGTTCTATTTAGCAAAAGTTTCCTTTGATGGTTAGGGGTTTGGGGTCTTAATTTTCTTTTTTTTTTTTTGCTAAAGCTTGGTGCTGTGGCACATGCCTATAACAGCTATTTGGCAGGTTGAGGCAGGAGGATCACAATTTTGAGGACAGTCTGGGCAACTTTGCAAGAATCTGTCTCAAAATTTAAAGCAAAACTTTGCTTATCTCCAAGATTACGAATATATTCTCCTATATTTTCTTCTAGGAGTTTTGTTCATTTAGTTTTCACATCTCAATTTATCTTTTATTGTATGTAGTGGGTTAGGGTTATGATTAATTTTTCCAGATAGACATCCAGTTGCTCTGGCATCATTTATTTTTTTCATTGACTATCCTTTTCCTTATCTGAACTGAAAGTGGTGCCTAAATCAGGTAACTGTAGGACCATGTGTATATTTCTGTATTTCTGGTCTTTCTTATCCTGTTCAATTATTCATTTTTATATTTTGAGGCAATATAATATTGTATTTGCTATGGTTTTTTAGTAAGTCTTGAAATCTGGCAATTTAAGCCCTCAGCTTTAATCTCTATTTTCCAAATTGTCTTGGCTATTCTGGTTTCTTTGCATGGCCATGTGAATTTTAAAATCAGGTTCTCAGTTTTCATAAAAAATATAACTACTAGAATTGTGATTGGGGTTTCATTAAATTTATAGATCAATTTTGAGGAGATTTAAATCTTTTTTTTTTTTAAATTTTATTTATTTATTTATTTTTTAGTTGTGGGTGGACAGAATATCTTTATTTTATTTTTATGTGGTGCTGAGGATCGAACCCAGTGCCTCACGCATGCTAGGCGAGCATGCTACCACTGCACCACAATCCCAGCCCAGATTTAAATCTTAATAATATTGAGCCATCCAATTTATAAACATGGTATGTCTCTCCATATTAATTTCTCCTAGCAATAATTTTTACTTTTCATTGTAGAAACCTTCTGCATATATTATTAGATTTATTTCTAGAAATCTGGCCATTCTTAATGCTAGCATAAATAGTATTATCTTAAAATTCAGTTCTCTATATTTTTTAGTGTGTAAAATATATAAAAATCCAACTGACTTCTGCATATTAACTTTATATCCAATATCCTTGCTAAATTCACTTATTAAATCAAATAAGTTTTTTTGTAGAATTTTTGGATGTTTACATATAAAATTATGCCATTTGCCAATAAAAACAGTTTAACCTATTGCTTTCTCTTGTTAGTTCCCTATGGTTGCTGTGATAAATTACCAAAAATTAGGTGACTTAAAACAACAGAAGTTCATTTTCTCACAATTGTAGATTACAAGTTTGAAATCAAGATGTTGGCAGGGTCACACTCCCTCTAGAAGCTCAGGGAAGAACTTGTTATTTCTGACTTGGAGTTTGTTGTTGTTGTTGTTTATTTGTTTGTTTTCTGTTTTCTGATGGCTGTGGCATTCGTTGGCACACAGCCTCATCGCTGTAATCTCCACCTGGTTTCTCATCTCCTCCTAGGTGTGTCAGTGTTATCCCTATCTTTACCTCTGTGATGGCATTTTGGGGACCATTCAGATAACCAGGATAATCTCAGCATTTCAAGACCCGTTTCATCTTCAAATATCCTTTTTCCAAATAAGATAACACTTTCAAGTTCCAGAGTTTAGATCTCAATATGTTTGAATCGTTAGTATTCAATCCACTATACTTTCAATTTTATCCTTTTTGATTTTTTTTATTGCACTATCTTGGAATAATAATGAGGAAAGTTGAATAGAGGTCATCTTATTCCTGACTATGGGGAGAATGTGCATAATATTTATTATAGTTTGAACCCAAAGGCCATGTTTTATAAAATCTTGATTGACTATTTGGCACCATTGAGAGGTGATGGAACCTACTGGAAAGGTAGTGCCCTTAGGAGGATATTGGGCTCTAACCTCCTCCTCTCTGTCTCTTTGCTTCCCAGCTGCCATGAGTGAGTAGCTTTGTTCTACCACAGGCTCCCTGTCATGATGTTTTGCCTCACTACAGGCCCAAAGCAATGGGGCCAAGTGACCATGGACTGAAATCCCTGACACCATAAGCCAAAATAAATCTTTCCTCCTTACAAATTGATTATTCTTGAGAATTTTGTCACAGCAATGAACAGCTAACATAATATTTTACCATGTTATTGAATTAATAAATCTTTTTATTTTCCATTCTCCCCCAATTTTTTTTTTTCATTTTGCCTGGTTCTTAAATTTTGTTAAATTCTTATTTTTCACATGCTGATATGATCATATAATTTTTCAAGTTTATTTAATTAACAGAATTCATTATGTTTATTGACTTTCAAGTGTTAAACTAAACTCCTATGCTTGAAATGACAATCATGCATTTTATGTGTTTATGGATTTAATTTTTTAACAGTTGCTCAGGGTTTTTTATTACTGTATATTTACTTTCTGTAACTGGTCTCAAAATGAAGTGGGAAGTGCTTTTTCTGTTTTCTGAAAAGAGTTTGTGTACAGTTGGTATGATTTTTTCATTAAAAATTTGGTAGAGCTCACCATTGAAGTCATCTGAATCTGGAGTTCTCTTTGTGGGGAGGTTTTAAAATAATAGGTTAAATTTATTTAACAGATGTTCATACAATTCAGTTTTGGGGATGTGTGCTAATTTAAGTTGTGTTTTAAAGAAATTTGTTCATTTCATGTAGGTGGGCAAATTTATTGGCATCAATTATTCCCAACATTTTATTTTTTCTAATGCCTGTGAGGTTTGTAGAGAATTATATGACTTACTATTGATAAGTACTAAAGGAAAGAGTGATATGTGATTGTGATAAAAGAATCATGACATGAAGCCATGATAATTCTTACCATTTATCTAAAAATTCTTTATTGCACTTTCTACTTCATTCATTTTTGCTCTTGTAACTTTTGTCATGGTATTTTCTTTGGGCTTAGTTTGTTGATTTTTCCTTTTTGCCTCTAAGGATAAAAGGTTAGATCTTTGATTTTAAACCTTACTTCATCTTAAACACATGATTTAAATCTATTCATTTACCTCTAGGTACTGTCTTGTTTGTTACTAGGTTTGTAAAATGTTTCATTAGTACATTATTATATGTAATAATGGCATTCATTTTGACATAATTATATGCATGAAATATAATTTGCTCCATTTCAATTCTCTAGTACTTCCTTTCCTCTCTCCTCCTTCTCCCTCTGATTTCCTTCCCCTACTCTACTAGTTTTCCTTCTATCTATTTATTGTTTGTTTTAACTGGTGCTTTATAGATATACATAAAGGTGAAATTCATTGTGGAATATTCACATATGTACACAGAATTATTTGGTCAATTTCATTCCATAGTTCCTTCCTTTTCCCATCCCTCCTTGATCTTCCTGGAATACCTTCTTCTAGTCCACTGATCTCCCTTCTTTTCTCATGGGATTTTTCCACCTTTTTGCCCTTATTTTGCTTTAACTTCCACATATGAAAGAAACATTTAACTCTTGACTTTCTGAATCTAGTTTATCAGTTTATTTTATTTAACATGATAATGATGATTCTCCAGTCCCACTCACTTACCAGAAAATGCCATGATTTCATTTTCTTTATAGCTGAGTAAAGCTCCAAATCATTTTCTTTATCCATTCATTTGTTTGTGGGGACCAGGGCTGGTTCCATAACTTGCCTATTGTGAATTGCATTGCTATGCACATAGGTGTGCCTGTATCACTATAGTATATTGGACAAATACTAAGAAGTGGATAGCTGGATCATATGTGGTGGTTCCATACCTAGTGTTTTTTTTTTTTTTTGGTACCAGGGTTTGAACTCAGGGATACTCGACCACTGACCCAATCCCCAGCTCTATTTTTTGTGTTTTATGTAGAGACAGGGTCTCACTGAGTTGCTTAGCTCCTTGCCATTGCTGATGCTGGCTTTGAGCTCGTGATTCTCCTGTCTCAGCCTCCCAAAGTGCTGGGATTACAAGCGTGAGCCACCATGCCCGGCTCCGTTCCTAGTGTTTTGAGAAAACTCTATACTCCTTTCCAAAGTGGTTGCACTAATTTGCAGTCCTACCAACAATGTGTAAGTGTACCTTTCCCCCACATCCTCACCAGCATTTATTATTTGTGTTCTTGATGATTGCCATTTTAATTGCAGTGGAATAAAATCTCAATGTAGTTTCAATTTGTATTTTCCTTATTGCCAGGAATGTTAAACATTATTTTTCATGTATTTATTGGCCATTTGCATTTCTTCTTTTGAGAAATGTCTGTTTAGTTATTTTTCCCATTTATTTTGTTACTAGTTTTGACATGTTGAATTTTCATCATCACTTGTTTCAGAACATTTACTAATTTCCTTTTTGATATGTTCTTGATCCGTGGACTATTTATTTATTTATTTATTTATTTATTTATTTATTTATGGTACCGGGGATTGAACTCAGGGGTACTTGACCACTGAGCCACATCCCCAGCCCTATTTTGTGTTTTATTTAGAGACAACGTCTCACTGAGTTGCTTAGTGCCTTGCCGTTGCTGAAGCTGGCTTTGAACTTGCGATTCTGTCTCAGCCTCCCAAAGTGCTGGGATTACAAGTGTGTGCCACAGCACCAGGCTCCATGGATTATTTTTAATAGTGTTATTTCTAAATATTTCAGGATTTTTTAAAGTTATCTTTCTATTGATTTTTAGTTTAATTTCATTTTGGTCATAAAAGATACCCTGTATGATATTTATCCTTTGAAATTTGTTGAGACTTCCTTTATGGATTTCTAATCCATACTTTGTATTTTGTTGTATATTCCTCATGCACTTGAAAAGGATATGTGTTCTGCTATTGTTGAATATAGCATTTTATAAGTTTTAGTTTGGTCAATCTGATTATTTTTCTTGTTGAAATCTCCTGTATCCTTACTGTATTTTGTCTGTTTTGTGTTCACATGCATGTGTGTATGTTTTTGAGAAAGGTATATTTGCATTTATACCTGTCTTTTTGAATTTGCCTCTTTCTACTTTTTGTCAATTTTCACTTCATATATTTGAATCTATATTATTATGTGCATACAATTTTAGGATTATAGATTCATATCATGATCCTTTTATCACTATCACACATCCCTCTTTCCTTTAGTGCTTATTGACTTGAAGTATACTTTTGTTATTAGTATAGTCACACTAGCTGTCTTTGGGCTACTTTTTGATGGTTTAATTTTTAATTCTTTTAGTTGAAGGTTATCTTTATTTTTCAATTAATTAAAAGATATCTTTTAAACTCCCTCTCTCTTTCTCTCTCTCTCTGTGTGTGTGTGTGTTTTGCTCAGCCCAAAGTGTTTTGTTTTTAAATTAGAATGTCTAGTGCATTTATCCCATTTGTTCTTTTCTCCTTTGTTGTTTTCTTTTTCTTTTCTTTTAGTAATAAGAAGGTTTTTTTCCTTTGGTAATTTTATTTGGTTTATTTATTGGCTTTTAAATCATGCCTTTTGTGCTATCATTTTAGTAATAACTATAGATTATAATATGCATCTGTGACTTAATTTCATAAACTTTCAGTTACTACTTTTTTCATTTCCTAAATAATGTAACATTGTTATAACAGTTGAATTCAGTTCATCCTCTGTCTCTGGACTAGCTTACAGAAGTTCATAAATAAAGAGTAGTCTTCTTGTAATTATCAACCTGAATATCTCTGAGTCTGTATTGCACATTATTCATTTACCTTTTTCAGAGACTCTTGTGTGATCAGTTAAAAATATCAGATATTAGTGTAGATGGTTTTACTTTGCTAGGGCTGTCACAATAAAGCATCACAGACTGAGAGGCTTAAACAACAGAAATGTGTTTTTTCACAATTCTGAAGGCAAGAAGTCTGAGATCAAGATGTTGGCAGGGTTGGTTTCTCCTGAGGCTTGTTGGCTTGCAGATGGCTCTCCTTATATTTCCACATGGCATTTTCTCTATGTGTCTCCTCTTTTTATAAGGACACCAGTTGTATTGGATTAAAACTCATTTTAAAACTTAATAATCTTTTTAAAGACTCCAATAACAGTTATATTCTGATTTATTAGGGGTAAGAATTCAAAATCTGAATTTTTCAGCTTTTAAGGCATACTCTCTGCGTTTGATGGATGGTTATAAATAACAAAAAATTTCATGATCTATGTGGATATGTAACCCTCCATATCAAATAATTGTGTCCTGTCCATTTTTGATATGTAATAAACTAGGAAGGCCACAAATCATAGTAGTTAAGACTGGGGTATTCTGGAATCTTACTACCAATATGTGACTTCACCTTCATGTACCACTTGTGTGATCTCTGCAAGCTAGTTCAGCTCTCTGTGTTTTGATTTTCTCAATTGTTCATTGGGTTAACAACATTTCTTATCTTACAACATTGAACTATTAGGAGAATTAAAGTTGTAATGTACCAACTCTTCTTTAACATGTGGTTATACTCATGCTGTAATACTTCCCTTCTCATTATTTTCCATTGTTACCTCTCAAGTCCCCCTCTGGAATCCTTCTTCTTGGACAGCAAACCATGTTTGCCCCTAATGGCTGCCTTATTCATGCTTGTGCTCATTCCTTTTCCCTATACTTATATTTTTCTGCTCTCATAATTTAAGATGAAAATCCAATTTAAACATAATCCAATTTAAACCTCCTTATTTTTGGAATAACTGGATAACCCAATGTAACTGAGAATACCTTTGGTTTATATATCTATTGCAAGTTACATCATGTTTAGAGTGATATTTATTCCTTTGTTCTTTTTTTTTTTTTTTTTTTTTTTTTTTTTTTTTTTTTTTTTTTTTTTTGATACTGGGGATTAAACTCAGGGGCACTCGACCACTGAGCCACATCCCCAGCCCTATTTTGTGTTTTATGTAGAGACAGGGTCTCACTGAGTTGCTTAGCGCCTCGCCATTGCTGAGGCTGGCTTTGAACTCGCGATTCTCCTGTCTCAGCCTCCCTAAGTGCTGGGATTACAGGCTTGCGCCACCGCACTCGACTTCCTTTGTTCTTCTTGACATGTAGTTTTGTTCTCCTTTTGCCCCCTCTGTTTGATTCCTGTGTCTAGTTATAAGCTAGTTGAAGACCTGGTGCTGCTGACGACTTGTCTCATAGCTCTGAGGAACTCTGGTTACAGGGCTGCCTCTACCTGGCTAAGTCAAAAGAGGATTGCTAAGCGAAGTAAGCCAATCCCCAAAAACCAAAGGCCAAATGTTCTCTCTGATAGGTGGATGCTGATCCATAATGGGGGAGGGGGCATGGGAAGAATGGAGGAACTTTGGTCAAAGGGGAGGGAGAGGGAGGGGGCATGGGGGCAGGAAAGAGGGTGGAATAAGGACATCATAGCCCTAGCTTCATGTATGACTGCATGTATGTTGTGATTCTATATCATGTACAACCAGAGAAATGAAAAGTTGTTCCATTTGTGTACAATGTATCAAAATGCATTTTGCTATCATGTATACCTAAGTAGAATAAATAAATTAAAAATAAAATAAAATAAAAAAGAGGATTGCTGTGGTTGCTAAACCTTGCTTCATTTCTTCCCCTACCTCTTAAATGACAGTTAGCTACAAACCCTTCCCATGCCCCCATGAAAACATTTTCCTTCTTGGAGACAATGTCTATCATTCTCTTTTGACCAAATGACAGTCTCACACGAATTAATATTTAATTTCCAATAGGAGGTAAAAAGTCTGCCAGGGAAATGACCAGTTTTGTGAGCAATGGAGGTTTAATATGCCAAATGGCATTTGCAATTGCTTTCTCTGAAAAATCCCTTCTCTTTACTTCATTTTTGCACGGGGTAGAAGAGCAATTTTACAAAAGGTTAAGGATTCAGGCGTCAAGCCAGAGAAGCCTGAGTTTGAATTCCAGCTCTTGTGACCTTGAACAATTACTTATCCCGTAAGCTGAAGTGCATTATTTGTAAAACGGAGCTAAAACTACCTACCTCAAAGGGTTGATTGTGTATTAAATGACATGATGCTTCTAAAGTGCCCTGTCCATTAGAAGTTCTCCATAAATGTTAGCTATTACCACAATCACTCAAAGCTTTAATGTTATTAACACATATTCTCTTGCATTTCACAATGAGAACTATCGTGTAATTTTATACCTTTTCTTTCTCCCAACATCCTGCATTCGTTTTTGCCTCTCAATGGCTTTGAAACAAATGGTTGTGCTTAGAAGGAGCTGATTCCTTGGACATTGCATGGCTATTGAATTGTTAATTTTAGAAAAGACCAATGTGCCTCTGGGAAAGTGATGTGGGCTTTGCTCTTGAAGGATGTGAAACTTTCAGATGATTATGATTCCTCTGATTATTATATCCCTTCCATGTAAGCTAAGTAGGCACTTAAAGAGTTCCTTGGGCTGGGTAAAGCTAATGTTTAATTTGACAAGAATTGCACCTTACAAATTCTAGATTTTAAAAATGTTTCCACAATTGTCAGTCCCAATCTTGCCCTTCCCCACAAATATTGGAGCAAATTTTGATCTCTTGCTATAGTTTATTTGCCTCAATTAAGGAAAATGATCATGTCAAACAAGATCTTCAGTTATTTTTATGTCAAGGTTGGCAAATAAATTTTACCTTTTGTACCAGCTTCTATTAATTGGTCATGGAAAATTGCTGCCCTGTGTTGAAAAAGATTCTGCGGCACTAGTTCCTAGTGGGAAAGCATATTTTCCCAATTATCAGTATCTATTGTGTACCTGAAAATCATGATGGGGCAGCATGTTTGTCTTGTGTCAGCTGATTGTTTACCAATTTCCAAGGCCCTTCTTCTTTATTAGAGCTCTGTGAGTTGAATCAGGCATCATAATTGCCTTTGTTCTACCCAAGTGTGAATGCCAAGAGTAATACATCTAAGCTCACAGGCCTGACCAAGTAGATGCAGCTGAGTAGTCTTCACTTCAGGCGTTAGGGAAAGCGGAAGAGACTGATCAAAAAAACAGATGAAAAGTGACAGAATTTTTTTCAAATGAACTTAAAAATATTTTATGTCAAGTGACTTTTGTGATACATTTTCTTCTTTTTCTTTTCACTGTCAAAATGACATGCATCCATGCCTCCTTTTCTTGTCTTCAGGAGATATAATTGAAATGCTGAAAACTTAGCATTGGGGAGACATTTTGTGAATTATGGGAACAAATAAAATAACCTGTGTTTAGTCCTGTTGACCTCACTTAGTTTCTGTCACCCAGTTTTATGCTTCTAACCCTCCTTTCCATGTCCACCTTCCTACATGGTATTTGCCTCACCTGTCAGGCTTTGATATACAGTGTCAATTTTTATCCATTTGTGTACGCCTTTTCACTCTGCTTGGATTCAGACACTGCATGTCAGGTTGCCTCTTTGTGTGGATGTCCTCCTAACTTGGCTTGGTCTCCTCACTTGCACAGGTCTGGCTCCCTAGTGTGGACATCTTCTTTTCCCTGCTTGGTCTCTTGGCTCCAAATATCAGGCTGTCAAATGCAGATGTGCTGTACTCACCTCCTTGGACTCTGATTTGTTCTAATACACCTCATGGACAACTTTGCTTAGATGTTGGTGCTTCAAGCCAGGCTTTGCTCCTATGTGGATGCCCTCCTCACACCAGGGGGCTTTGATACTCTGGTTTGAGGCTCTGTGACCCATCTCATCTCTACCAACCTGTTTTCGTCTGTCTTACCTCATAATTTCAGAATGAGTTATTCAGGAAGGAATGAGAAAGAAAGGAAAAAGATGAAGCACTTCGGACATTTTAATGCTATTACTAGATTGTGTGTTTACTTCAAATATGTCAAATCAGAAGAAGCAAAGGTAGAAAACAAATTGATCACAAACAATTAGTGGTAATCCAATGATTATTATTTTGCCATCTATTCTTTCTTTGTCTAGGCATACATATCTCTATCTAGAAATATATTTAATTCCTATCCATCTCTCTCCTGTATCTTTCTGAGTTGTAGGTATGTTAGTCATAACAAAATCCAGAAAATAAATGTGACATGGAGATCAGAGGATAAGATACCTTGATAATATTTATTTTTAATTTATTTTGAAAAGTGACACATCAAATCAATGCTGAGAATTTATCTGTGGCAGCAAGACTATTTACTATAGACAAAGTCTAGGCTGCCATTTGAGTTTGTGTTTTTCCCTACAGATTTTGATAATGGCATTGGCGTAGGAGCTGGGCTAGCCTATGTCTAGTACTGTCTAGAGGCAATTTTACCTGTAAAACGCAAGTATTTGAAAAGCTCACAACATGTTTTGAAAGCATTTTGTGAAGGTAGTAATAGACATTTTAAATAAAAGGTGAAATGATTTATTAAATATATACATATTTTTAATCTTCCAGGGCAATAGGCATCTCAATCAGCATAGAATCCATCTTAAAGCAAAGAAAATATCAAGCTTTAAAAATATTTTCATTGTGAATTTAAACAAATTTCCATTAGCATTCATAACCCATAACACATCTTCTAGGCAATAAAATGGAAGTACATTGCCACAGTTTTAATAATGCTTTGTTAGATTTATGTCTGTTTTGCTTTTTTTTTGTTGTTGATGTGTGTGTGTGTGTACAATTTATAAATATTTAAGTGTATGAAGATATGTATAATAAGAGAGAAACTTTTTTCCTTTTCTCTATATAATGATAGAGAAACGTTCCTTTTTTCTAGATCTACTAATGCTCTTTGGAGAGGAACATATGCTCTTGCTGCCTGAGGACAGAATCACACACAGCTCTTTTATAAGCCAGTGAGAGGTGAAGCAGGGACTAGAATTCAGGTTTCTGGCTTCAGATCCAAGTCTGTAAGGAATATTTTTCCAAAGCACACACCTGAGGATAAACAGCTAATGAAATTTCTGTTTGGTACAAATGTGTATGAGAATGTTTGTTTTAGAATTGTGTCTAGGGGAAATGATTCATCTGAATTCTGTGATGAAACTCTCACACCATATCATTGTCAACCATAAATGATATGGATGATAAAAATAGACAGTTCCCCATCCTCAGTTGGTTCATTTCATATAGCCTGTTGTCAGCACGGTCTGAGCATATCTCTGTTTCATTGTGAGCCTCTGGGGAACCCTACTTTTTGAAGGCTGGTCCTGATATTCCCTCCAGGTACCTCATCCAAATCATTACATCACTGTCTTTATTAGATGCATAAATATTTATATTACTAAGTGTCTCTAATTTGGGGCTATTGCCAAGTTGTCACCTGTAGGATGCCTCTTCCATGTTCCCCGGAGACCAGAGTGGAGTTGCAGGTGGCTTCCTGGGCATTAGGAAAAGATGCTCAATGTGGGAGTGGTAGAAGTTGGATGGTAGGATAAGCTCTAAGCATGAGACTGGAGAACAAGCCCCAGTTCTGCCTTTACTTCTAAGACTGCTGGACCTGCCCCTCAAGGTGACAGATGGTTCAAATATCTTCTGTTTGTCATATTGTACCCCCTCCTTCAAATAGTAGCTTTAGTTCCTCCTTAAAATCATATCATCTCCACCTCCTATCTGCCAAGTAGACCCTGACCCACTATGTAATTTTCTCTTTGTTTTCATAAATCTTTCATTGCTAAAAGTTATATGAAGTTTAGACACAAGTCTTCATTATATTCTAAAGAAGTTTGGGAGAAGGACTGTATCTTTTAACCTATGAACTAAACAGCTGTGGGCATAGTACATGTTCTGATTGCCTAACAGGTTATATAAGAATTCATAACAGGGTTGGGGATGTAGATCAGTGGTAGAGTGTTTGCCAAGCATGCACAAAGCCCTGGGTTCCATCCATAACACCACATACACAAAACAATCCATGAAAAATACTCACCCAGTTTTGTGGTTTTTCTCTTTTGGATAGGTTCATTTCTATATTTACAGACAATTTCAATAGTGATAAAATATTTAGAATATCTAAAAACATTTTATAGCTTATCTATTTTTAAAAGACATATCATCCAAGATTAAAAAATTATTCTTTTGAATAAATTTCCATTTCTCTTGCCTTTCCCACCTCCTTTTAATATGTAAGATTAACAACAAAAAAATGCTTAAGTACAACTAACTTTTGAACCCTGCTCCATGTATTAGCTTTCTTCTTCTTCTTCCTCCTCCTCCTCCTCCTCCTCCTCTTCTTCTTCTTCTTTTTATTATTATTATTATTATTATTATTATTATTATTGTTATTATGAATAAGTCACCTCTATGTCTGTTTGATAAACTCAAATTGTTGGAGAAATATGAATCTGTTGCCAGGGAGTCAGCTTAGGGCCAAGGAGAAATCCCTGAACTCATCTTGGTTTGACTCATGAGTATTTCAAGAATGTCTAGGGAGGAGATCCTTGCCATAGAGAAAAATGAGAGGACTAGTAGGTTTTATGCTTATGTCCCTATTTCTGAAACAAGAATAGAACTACTGTCTTGTCCATTATCTATTGCTAATGACATAATACCACAATCTGTGTAAGTTATAAATAAAATAATTAGATTTTTGGCTCATGGTTCTGGTCTTAGGTCAAGGATCCACATCTGGTAATGGTATTTTGTTGGCAGAGTCCTGACACAGTATAAGGTATCACATGGCCAGAGACAGAGAATGCTTGGAAGACTTAGCTAAACTGGCTTTTATAGCAGACCCACTCTTGAGATAACCCATTAACTCATTAATCTCAGAGTCCTAATCAACTCTTAAAGGTCCCAGCTTGTCTCATTTCTTAAAATCTCATATCAATGATTATTATTATTAAATTTCAACATGAGTTTTGAAGGGGAAAAAACTAGATTCAAACCATGGCAATTATCTGGAAAATCTTTAAATATTATCAAAGTGAATAGGTGGGAAACCAAGAATAAGATGTTAAAAAGAAAGTAGGGGTGTTCTCAAAGCAGGTTTTGCTTTTCACATATTTCCTTAAGGCCTTGGTTACTTGCAAATGCCTTAATTTCATATTTTGATATTGAATTAGAAACTCTGATAAAAAAATCCTTAAGCAGGAAAGGGAGATTATTGGCTCACATAACTAAACATAAATAGATTTTAGGAAAGGCTTAATCCATGGTTCAAAAAATATGGACAAAGACTTCTCTTTCTTCCCTATCCCATTCCTCAGTTGCATTTGCTGGTGTTATATCCAGGGTCAAAATAGGCTCTTCCTTTGTGCTCCCATGATGTGTACTAGCAACTTTGGAGCTACAGTCTTTCCTGATGTGTCCAATAGTACACAAGCTTAATCCTGGAGTTGAATCCAAATGGTCTTGTTTGTTCTCCCCTGGATCATGTACCAATTCCTGAGCCATTTGCTTTGGCCGAGATGAGAGGACTATAAGGTTGCATTAAGAAAATCAAGGCTCCCACTCATGGATGCACGGGAAGGAGGGTTTAATTTCTCATATTTAGCATGAATTTCATATTGTACAATGGGGAAAGTATTAGGCTTTGGAATAAAAAGACATTGCTTCAAAGCCTAAACCCATGACTTAATAGCTATACAACCTTTGTGAATTGCTTAAATTTCAATAGCTTTGCCTTACTTCTGTTTCTTAAGTGGGGATGATAATAATAAAGATTGCTGTGAGATTTAAATGAGATATTCTATGTAAAGTGCTCAGCACAAGTATTTGACATAGAACAGGTTTCCTTTAAAACCTGATTTCCTTTCCCCCCATATTTTTTTCCTAACAGTTGTTGAATCTTTGCAAGAATCACAAGACGTATTTTGACAAAAATTTCATTTGGAAGCTTGGGAAGATAACATTAGGCCTCTGACAGAAAACTGGACCTCAGCATGCGCTAGTAATGAATAACTTTACATGAGATTCATCTTGATCTTTGAGGCCAGATGACTCAATATGCTTACATTTTTCATTATATTACACTTGTAATCTTCTCTCTCTGTATGGGCATTCCCAAAGATCTTGAAAATTTCTGATCCCTTCCTTGCTCATCCTTCTACTAATGTCTTCTCTAGCAATAATTTCCTCCATCCTTCTGGTCCTGCCATGACTCATGTGAATGTGAGTGTTGGAACCTAATGTCTTATCAGATATCCTTGCAGATATTTGACTCCTTTGGCATCAGTATCCTTCATCTCTAATACATACCCATACACACCAGGGAACTACCTGTATTCTCTCATTGCTCAGAACCTATCTATCTCTGAAACCCTGAACTGCAATGTCATTCTTTCTGAGAATAATCTCAAATTTCCAAGTTTCTCAATCTCATTTGCAACCCTATTTATTCTTCAATTTTATACAAATTTCAATCCTGTAATTCTTTATTTTTCTTCCATTTAATAAACACTTAAATATTTACATTTTTCCTAGTCTAACAGCTTATCAGTTCAACCACTTTCTTATCCCTTCACTTTTCCACTATTCTTGGCTTAATCCCAACCCCGAGGACCAAATCAATCAATTGACATCTCTGCTTCTTCATCCATGTTACTAAGGATTTTTTTTTTTTTTTTTTTTTTTTTTTTTTTTTTTGGTACTGGAGATTGAACTCAAAGGCACTCGACCACTGAGCCACATCCTCAGCCCTTTTGTGTTTTATGTAGAGACAAGGTCTCACTGAGTTGCTTAGTGCCTCGCCATTGCTGAGGCTGGATTTGAACTCGCAATTCTCCTGTCTTAGCCTCCCTAAGTGCTGGGATTACAGGCTTGTGCCACTGTGCTCGGCTTATGTTACTAAGGATTTTTGATGAAAATCACAAAACTATTCAAACTGATGTCACCATAATGCACTATCTCTGATCTCAGAAAAACCCTCAGCAAAGCCCTCTGACCCTCAGGGGAGCTGACATATGCTTAAAATATTTACCATACTCTTTATAGTTAGTCAGCTTTTTGTTGCAGTGATCAAAATACCTGACAAGGATGACTTACAGGTAGAAAAGTTTATTTTGGGCTCATGGTTTCAGAGTGTCAGTTCATGGTTGTACAACTCATTGCTCTTGGCCAGAGTGAGGCTTATCATTGTGGCAGAAGGGTGTGGTGGATGAAAGCTGTTCAGCTCATGGCAGGCAGGAAACAGGGTGAATTCAAGGAATTAGGTAAAAATATAACCTCCATAGTCAGTCTCTAGTGGTCTACTTCCTCCTGACATACCTCACATGCCTAAAGTTACCACCCAGTTATTCATTCAAGTTATTAATCATTAAATGGATTAGTAGAATGATTAGGTTACTGCTCTCATAATATAATCAGTTCATCTCTGAATATTCCTGCAATGCCACATGAGCTTTGTGAGGGACATCTCATAGCCAAACCATAATATTCTTACCCTGGTCTGAATCCCAACTGGGCAAACAAGTCCTATAGTTCCATGTCTGGCATCTGGAGTACATGGTGGCAAGATAGAATCTCCAAAGGGCTTGAGAAGCCCCTCCCTATGTCCTTGTTTGTTGCAGCCCCATGGCCTCTATTTTAGGCTGGCTCTATCTATAGTTGGCAGCTTTTCTTAGCAGATATTCCACAAAGCAGGCATCTCTTATTCCTGGGGGTCTACATTGCAGCTTTTGATTTCCTTCACTGCCCACAGGAATTCTGACCCTGCTGCATTCTGCCTGCCTCCCTTCCTTTGCAATCTTAGTGCAAGCTTCTGTAATCTCCTCATCCCAGGATCCTGTGTTCCTGAAGAACTGATTCCAGAGATATCTTCAAGGCATCATTCCTAATGTCTCTGTGCAAAGTACTTAGCTTTCTTTAGTGGTAGTCATCTCTTCAATAACCATATCTTCCTTAGTACAAGTTTTACATGCTCTTATTTTCTGTCCAAACTGCAAGTTTTTCAAATCTTTTCTCTCTGATTTTTGCTCCCAATTTTCACAGTAAATCTAAAAGTCACCAGCAATACCCATACCACCACCTGAATGCTGGGATGACTTGAAATTTCCTCTGCCAGATTCATTGGTCCACAACTTTTAAATTCAGCCTCACAAAAAGTCTCAGGACATGGACAAATTGTAGACAAGTTCTTTGCCAGAATGTTGTATGAATGCCTTCCAGTCCAATTTTCAACTGAGTCTTTAATTCTCTCTGAAACCTCATGAGCATAGTCTTTACTGTCTGCATTCCTATCAACATTCTGGTCTTCCAAGCTTCCCCCCAAATCACCCATTAAGCTCTCCTTACAATATTTTAAGTTTTCTCCATCATGCATCTCCAAACCTTTCCAAAATCCTTGAGCAAATCAGTTTCAAAGTCTTCTGAATTGCATAGTCAGGTTAGTCACAGCAACAACCCCACTTTTTAGTACCAATTTCTATTAGTTATCTTTTCATCATGTGACCAAAATACAAGATGAGAGCAACTTAGAGGAGGAAAAGTTTATTTTTGCAAATGGTTTCAGAAAGTCCATGTTTTAGTCAGCTTTTTTGCCACTGTGCCTTAAAGACTCAACTGGAACAATTATAGAGGAGGAAAGGTTTATTTGAGGGCTCACAGTTTCAGAGGTCTTAGTTTATAGAAGGCCAGTTCCATTCATTAGAGCTCCAGGTAAGGCAGGACATTATGAGGGAAGAGTGTGGCAGAGGGAAGTGGCTCACCTATTGATCAGAAAGCAGAGATAGAATCCACTTACCAGATACAAATATATTCCCAAAGCCACACCCCAGTTCCCATCTCCGCCAGCCACACTCTACCATTTCAGTTACCACTCAGTTAATCCTTGTCAGGGTATTAAATCACTGATTGAGTTAAGACTCCAACAACCCAAGCATTTCTCCTCTGAACTTTCTTGCATTGTCTCATGCATGAGTTTTGGGGGACACCTCACATCCAAACCATAACAGTCCAAGGTCAGCCAACTCTGGTACTGTGGAACTGAGGTGAGGAAGAACATTGTGATAGAAGGATGTGGTGAAAGAAAGCTGCTCAGTTGATTGCAGCTGGGAAGGGAAGGAAAGAAAAGGGAGAGGGAGAAGGAGAGGGAGAAAAAGAAAGTGGGGAGGGATTCAGAGATAATATACTTCTTAAGGGCATGACCTCAGTAACCTACTTCCTCCATCCACACACCACCTGCCTACAGTTAACACCCAGTTATTCATTTGAATTATTAATCCATCAAATGGTTACTACTCTCATAATCTAATAATTTCACCTCTGAACATTCTTGCATTGCCGCATGAGCTTTTGGGAGACACTTCATATCTAAACCATAACACTCTTTGAATTCTATCTCTAAATTCATATAGAAAAATGCGCTCTAAGTTTCTGATCATCTCTTTAAAGAAATGTACCTGAACATACGTTTATAACTCATTATTTCCTTCTTTGAGCTAAAGAAAGTCTCACCTGAATCATTCCCCTCTCACATTAACAACCAGAAGTTGCATCAATTTTTCCTTCTCTGTTATGGTTTGGATGTGAGGTGTCCCCCAAAAGCTCATGTGTGAGAAAATGCAAGAAAGTTCAGAGGACAAATGATTGGGTTATAGCCTTAACCTAATCAGTGAATTAACCTCCTGATAGGGATTAACTGAGTTGTAACTGAAATGGTTGGGTGTGGCTGATGGAGGTGGGAACTGGAGTGTGGCTTGAAGGTATATATTTGTATCTGGCCAGTTGAGTCTCTCTCTGCTTTTTGGTCACCATGTGAGCTGCTTCCCTCTGCCACACTCTTCCGCCATGATGTTCTGCTTCACCTCGAGCCCCGAGGAATGGAGATAGACTTCTATGGACTAAGATCTCTATAAGCCATGTATACTAAACTCTTCCTCCTCTACAATCGTTCTTATCAGATCTTTTAGTCACGGTGGTGACAAAGCTGACCGAAGTGCTCTCTTTTGGTGTTAGCATCCTCTCTCCTACTTCATTCCCATCAGTCGCATGACCTGTATTTTTCATATCTAGCCACAAACTGACTTTTCTCTTCACCTTCACATCCATTTTAGTTTACCCTGAGGGGTTTGCATTTATTTATTTGAAAATATTACTTGCTGAGATGATCAATGAGCTTCTAGTATCTAATTCAAAGGGACATTTCAGTTTTTATTTTGAACCAAGTGTGACATTTGGCAATATTACTCATTCTTTGTTTTGATCTGATTCTGTAGTCCCATGGAATCTTGCTTTTTATTTTCTACATGTTTTTGTTCTAATTAATACTTGAGTAAAATTTTATTAAATCAGAACACTTCAAATAAATCTAGAGGTCCCATTAATGTATACTTCAACATGTATAGTGGTTTATAAACTATTTAAAAAGTGATTAAAACATTTTTTCAAATGTAAATTTATACAGAAACCCAATATTCATTCTTTCATTCATTGAGTGTCTACTCAATGGGCACTCAATGTTCTAGGTAATAAGAATACAGTTCTGAAAAAGAAGTTACATATATTATCTTTTTCATTATATGTATGTCAAATATATATGTATATATACACATACACATATTGGTGTGTATATATGTATATGTATGTATATATACATATACACATATGTGTATAGATGTATGTGTGTATATATGTATTTATATATATGTGTATATATATATATATATCTGTAAATATATATATGTGTGTGTATATATATATATATATATATATATAGAGAGAGAGAGAGAGAGAGAGAGAGAGAATGTTGGATATAGGCATCCCCAGGAGGGAATCTGTTTATTTTTGGGTAAGGCAGTGCCCTTCAGTATAAGTCATATCATAGGAAAAAAAGTCTGTGAGTCCTGAGAGGCCAACAGGGTCTTTGTGGTGACCCCAACACTCATAGTCATATTTCAGGGAAAATTCTGGATGTAGAGTGTGTTCATCTAAACGTTAAAACATTAGTAGATTTTGCCAAAGAGTTTTTCAAATTGTGTCAATTGGTTGTTTTTCAGGGTGAGAAAAGATTTGTTCTGATATACTCATAAATTAGAAAATTCATAAAAATGCAGGCAAGTTGAAGAAATACACTTGCTTAAGATTATTGTTGTATCTAAAATTTAGGCTTAGTATATTTACCCATGGTGGGTGTTTAAATGCAGATGGGCATTTGAATGAAATGGGCAAGGTATTCTGTCACAAGAAAGATAGCTAACAGTGAGATATTTTTCCTCAACATTGCTGCATTGAATAGCATATTAGATCATCTGAATGCTTTTCACAATTTAGCAACTAATTTCTCACTTTTGCTTCTAGTTTATAGCTCCAGATTCTGTTTGTTATAAATCATTCACACTCAGTTACTCTACCACAAGATTTTGATGGATAAGGCAAGGTATTGAAATAGGAACATGAACATCTATAAATCTAAAACCTTGAGGTATTGGGATGTCAAGTACCATGCATACAGAGGGCTGAATATGACCTATTTTTGCTTCACTCACATTAGCCTTCCCCTTTTAACACTAAATACACCTTTTTAAAAGGAAATAATAGTAACATTAAGTAGAGCTTTGATCTATTGAGTACTTCTAAAACTTTAGGCAGTGTACTCAGTGTTTTACCCATATCAGTTCATCTGTGCTTAACATAACTGTATGAGGTAGTATCACTAGATATGGAAAGGTGGAGTCTTGGAGAGAGTGTGCCTTTCCCAGTCTCATGAGTTACCTGGCAGAAAAATGTGGTGGCTAAGAATGCTGGTTCTGGAATTGGAGTATCTGGATTTCTATCCCTGTTTGTGCACTTAGTGTGAGACTATGAGCAAATAATCACCTGTATCTCATTCTTGCTCCTACGGCTTGTTGTAAAGATTTAATAAGTAAATAGAAAGCATTCTGACAGGTACTCAGACCCTGGTAAGAACTCCATAAACAGTTGTAAAGATTATAAGGTAGAGCAAGGATTTCAAATCCAAGACTGTTTGATTTCAAAGCTCATATTTTTCATCACTTTTCTATTTGCCTCTCCTCTAAATGTTTTTTGGGAAACTTAACCACTTGGGCTTCAAGGATTATTTTTTCTGGGAATAATATAAGTGCAGTGCTGTTTCTCACTGTGTCATTCATTTAATTATCCCAAAGAAATAAAATTTTACATCCACACAAAAACCTTTATACACAGATTGATAGCAGCTTTTGTTTTTATAATAGTCAGAAACTGGACAAATCCAAGAGATCCTTCAGTAGCTAAGTGGTTAAACAAACTGTAGCACATTCCTGGAATAATTCAGCAATAAAGAGGAAAAAACTATTGATGTACACGGCAACTTAGATGAATCTCTAGGGGATTATGTGGTGGTGGAATTATTCGGTGTCTGACTGTTCTGGATGCATGAGGCTACATGTATGATGAAGTGGAAAGCACCTAACTCTCCTCTCTGTGTCTGTCTCTCTCTCATACACACTCACAAACACAAGTAAAATGGGCAATTCGAATGAAATTATATGACATGGATTATATTAATGTCAATATGATAGACATTTGTATACTATAGATTTACAAAATTTTCCATCAAGGGAATTTGGTTAAAGTTTATAAGGGATCTCAATGTACTGTTTTTTCTACTTTCCTGTACATCTATTCTGTAATTATCTCAATAAATTTTTAATAGAATGGTGGGGAACTATTTATATTCCTAATCTTTTTACTTTAGCAGCTTCAGGTTTGTTTGTTTTCTAAAGGAAAAAACCTATAAGAGAAACTTTTAGAGAAAGTTCTGGAAATCACAGAAGCTGAGGAGAATGGCATAGCCAGAATTCGGCAGAGCTAAAATAAAGCACTAGGGGAAGGAGATTACCCTTCTACTGAAAACTTTCTGTGCCTATGACTTTAGATTAGTGGTACAGATTTAATCCCAGTTTATGTTTGTATTACAGGCACAATAAGCCATTATTTTAGAATTTTTTTTTTTTTGGTACTGAGGATTGTACCCAGGGATGCTTAAACACTGAGCCACATCCCCACCCTTTTTAAAATATTTTATTTAGAGACAGGGTCTGGCTGAGTTGCTAAGAGCATCGTTAAATTGCTGAGGCTGGCTTTGAACTTGCAATCCTCCTGTCTCAGCCTCCTGAGATGCTGGGATTAGACACAGGTGGGGTGTGCCACCTGGCATGGCTAGAAAATTTTTTTTTTTTTTGGTACTGGAGATTGAACTCAGGGGCACTCAGCTACTGAGCCACATCCCCAGCCCTACTTTGTGTTTTATGTAGAGACAGGGTCTCACTGAGTTGCTTAGCACCTCCTGTTGCTTAGGCTGGCTTTAAACTCACGATTCTCCTTGCGCCACCGCGCCTGGCTGAAATTTTTAAAATATTATTATCTGTACAGTTATTTAATAAGTAGAACAATTACTCAACTCTTATATTTTATTCCATTTTAGAGATATGTGAAATATACAGAGACACACAAAATACATCAACTATAACATTAAATGTTAACATATTCAAAATTCTTCGTTGCTTTCCCTGAGTCCATATATTTTCCACTGTCCCCAGAGTTAGACAAAACTATGAATTTAGTGTGTATCTAGTCTGTTTTTTCTTATTTTACTATATGCAACACACACAAACACAATATTTATTACACTGTGCTATTTTTAAAAAATTACACAAATATTATGCTGTAGGTAATATTTTGTAGTTTTCTTTCTTGACCAGACATTCTAAACATTTACTCATGTTGGTATATTTGGATCAATTTCATTTTTAACAATTGTAGAGTATTTTATTTAATGACTGTAGAGTATTTCATAGATGAGGTCTATAATTTATCTACTCTTGTATTGAAAAGCACACATTTGATCTCTAGTTTTTTCCTATGGCAAATATAACAGAAGAACTTTACACCTCTAGGAAACCTTGCTTAGGAGATAACACACCAGATGCTGTTTCACTGCAATTGGTTCTGCCTGAAACTGATTAATGCTATAACTTGGAGCTACCTTAGTATACCAGAACTTCAGTGACTTAACTAAAAGCTCTTTCCTGATAGTAAGGAAAACAGGAGTTTCTGTATTTTTAGAAGTACTAAATAAACATCAGAACTGGTTCAAATCTGTTTATTCAATCAATGATAGGTCTATAACTATGAGAACAATTACATACCAGAATTGGCTTTAAATCCCTCTACTAGGTCAATGGTAACTCACTTCAATGAATGAACATCTGAAACTTGTCAATCTGTGACAGCCTCATGCTTGAAAAGGCAGCCAGCCGGCATTAGACATACTTCAGTTAACAGGTTTCTAAGACTGGCGTCAATCCATCTCACTTCTATAACTAACATATGACTTGCTTCTATAGCCAGAACAAACCATGCTTCTCAACTAACACCAACCTCCTCCTGCATCTGCACCATCCATTCCCAAAATGAACTCTTCCCAAGTAACCTTCTATATGAGATGAACAGTTTGCTTTGCTTAATTATATCTGGCCAGCATAACTGTTCTTACTTAAGTAATAGTAAGTTGAGCTTCTTGGTTTCAGATGTTGAGTACTCCCCTTTTAACGTGAACTACTAACTTGTTGTGATCAATTATGCAAGGATTTATAGAACCATTTTATATTATACAGAGTGGAAGTGCTAATCCATTATTAGCACAGCTTCCATGAATCTTCTTCATTCCCCCACCACCCCAGAACAACTCATTGAATTTAATTTCTTAATTTACAAGCCTTCTCTTATCTGGCAAGCAAATAAGCTCTTTATTGATCAGTTTAGTGGTCATCTTATTTTAATATAAACAATACTAGAACATTTACATGTCTTCTTATCTGGGAGTAGAGTGGAAAGGAATAGTTTTACTAGAAATTGCAAGATTGCTCTACAAAATGGTATTTCCAATAGCATTAATAGGGCTGTCCTTAAAAATACCACGTATTGTAAAGCTTTTCTTTTCTTTTTTTTTTTGCCAATCTATTGACTATGGGTAGCTTAATGTTTTAATTTTTGCTTCCTGATTATCCAACTTCAGTTGAGCTCCTTTCACAGTCCCCTCCCCTTTTTTTAATGGTTCTTGATATTAAACCCAGGGGCTCTTTGCCACTGAGATACACCCTCATCCTTCTTTTTGAGACAGGGTCTTGCTACCTTGCAGAGGCTAGCTTTGAATTTGCTATCCTCCTGCCTCAGCCTCCCCAGTTGCTAGTATTGGGGTATGTACCACCATGATTGGCTTCCTTTCACTGTTTTTAAATGCTATAGCTTGGATGACTGTCCTCCAGTGGTCGATAGGTAAAGGCTTGGTCCCCAGGGTGGCAGTATTGGCAGGTGCTGTAGACCTTTAAAAGGTGAGGCCTGATGGGAGGTTCTTATGTCATTGGGGATGTGCCCTTTTTGGGGATTGAGAGACTTTTCCTCTCTCTGCTTCCTGGCTTGAGATGTGAGCACTGTCTCTGACACAGACTTCCACCATGATGTCCTGTCCTCATCCAAGGCAGGCTCCAACCAGGGAGATCACTCAGTCCTATACTTGAAACTCCAAAACCAGGAGACAAAATAAGGCTCTCTACTTTATAATTAGATGATGTTAGGTACTTTTTTACAGGCACAAATTTGACTAACATAACTAGAAATTTGGTATTTTTTCCCCTATGACTTGCTTGGTCTTAAACTACTTTTTTTTATATCTTTTACCATTTTTTATATCTTTTACCATTTTTTAATGAACTTCTAAGAATTATTTATAAATCTGAATATTAACCTTTTGCAATAAGGTATACACTGTAACTATTATTTATCATCTCAACTTTATTTTTTAAAATAATCATAACCCCATGGGTGTGGTGGTGCATACCTGTAATTCTAGTGACTCGGGAGGCTGAGGCAGGAGGATTGCAAGTTTGAGGCCAGCCTCAGCAACTAAGCAAGGCCCTAAGTAACTTAAAGAGACTCTGTCTCAAAATAAAGGTATAAAAAGGGCTGGAGATCCAAAACATTGCTGAAAATTTAAATCATTACATAATCAATTCTATAAATGTTTACTTTTGAAACTTGTACTTTTTGATATTGTTGAATAACCCTTTTCAATTCTGGATCTAATATTTTGCTGTATTTTCTACTAATAATTTCCCCCACATATAGGTTTTAGAAATCAGAGTTTATTTTTTAGTAGAATGTGACCTTTTGAGATATAAATTTATGTTTTTATATCAAAACACAATTTTTCCGTGAATTCACTGTAGCTGTGCACAACATGAGTCTTACAACATTATTGAGTTAAAGAGGCATGTTATAGAAAGTGGTGTTGACAGAACGACAGAATGGAGTGGATTTAAAAGTACTGAGCAATTAAGAGATAAAATGAAATATTTTGAAG
Organism: Geosciurus inauris; assembly: GCA_004024805.1. Classification (NCBI taxonomy): domain Eukaryota; kingdom Metazoa; phylum Chordata; class Mammalia; order Rodentia; family Sciuridae; genus Geosciurus; species Geosciurus inauris. The sequence continues at coordinate 21,397 of PVHX01004319.1, read as the reverse complement.
CCCATATTAAATTATATCTAAAATAGACTTTAATTTGGTTATTTTAATAATACAACTACTTATTGAAAGACTTTAATTTACATAATGCATTATCATTCACAAAGCATGTTCACAAGAACTATTGTATTTCAAAATAAGACTTACAGTGATAATTCCAAAACCATGGGTCAGCAGCATCGCATTGCCTGGGTGCTTGTCAGAAGCATGTAATTGGAGGCTCCAACCCAGACTTGTAGAAGCAGAATCTGAAATGTAATAAAAATCCCCTGGGGTTATTATGCATAATAAAATTTGAAAAACATGGGCTGGGGAACTTATTTTTAAGAAACTTCCCAGTGCTCTTAACAATAAGCCAGACTGAAGGACAACTTATCTATAGAATCTTTCTTCCATGAAGTCCAAATATTGGCATATGTCCTATTAATCGCATTTACATGCACCTGAAGGAAATGGCAATTTGTGATGCTCTGGTGGCATTTGATCAAGTTTGATCAAGTTCTGTGGTCAACTCTTGCATTCTACTAAGTCAGTTCTCATGATCTTGGTGGGTAGAATACTCTTAACCGGGTAAATATATATGTGGGAAGCAGCTTATTTACTAGTTAACTAACATATGAAGTTTTTTGCCTCCTGATTTAGGATTTATAGGGTGGATTTGATGGATAAAATATTTGTGGAATTAGTAATAAATCTGTAAAATTTGCAAGTCTATAAAGGCCTAAAGATCTTAAGAGATATCTTGCATCAGAGGAAAATTTTCATTATTGCTCTCTCAGGTAGATAAGATTTTGATGGACAAATGTCTTGAGGTTAGGCTAAACAGAATAAAAAGAAACAGCTAATGAGTGTCCTTGTGTTTGGGTTTGCTTATTCATTTTGCTTCAGATCAATCCTGACCTGGACACTCTATATTCTAATGTATCACTCACTATGTTGGCAAATCATTACTTAATTGAACTTGGGCGACTCCTTATTGCTAATTATGTTTTTGCCTAAAGAAGAGACCCATTATTTTCTCATCATTCACAGGGCTGCTTGTCAGAGAATATCCCATTTAACCAATTTTCAGCTATTAGCCCGAACTGATTTGCTAAAATGATGAAGCTAATGATATGTTGGGGTTGATTACTTACTGCCCATAGGAGACATCACTTGCTTGATAATGAGGAAATGGAAATCCACTCCCTGGGCTATCATTGTGCCCAATTAATATCACATTATTAATTGCATTGCACCTCAGAAAAAAGATGCTGAATGAAAACTTAGAGTGCAATGCAAAACCAGCATTAGATGATTAAAGAATCACTGTATTCTTATTTTCACTTTTATGCTTGACTAGCCAACTCTGAATATTGGCCTGTTTTTCCTGTATGTGAAGTGTTCTTTAGCACATCTGATAAGTGTATTAGTCAGTTTTTCATTACTATAACAAATATCTGAAATAATCCATTCACAAAGAGAAAAGGTTTGTTTTGGTTCATAGGTTTAGAGAGTTTAGTCTGTGATCACCTGATCATAACCTCCTGGCTTATAATTTACTAAGTATAAAGGGAATGTTTATGAAGTAAAAAGTAAAATAGCCCCTCCAACCTTACTGTCATATAATGGAAGAGATATTTTAGAGTACTCTGAATCAGTAATGATTTATAAGCATCCATGGCAACACAGATTGTTACCAAGTGGATTATCTTAGCCTTTGACCTGCATGGTATGCAGTCATATTTTAATTGACAAAACCACTTAGTTGTACTCTGGTGCCATAGAACAAAACAACACTTGCTATTTGTACCTGCTGCCATATGATTTTTGGTTTTGGTGAAACATTTTTCTTTCATAGCTACTTATACTTGAGGTTGTGACCTTGTTTTCTCTTCCTAAAATTTTTAAAATTTAGAGATGTTTCGAATACAGGCTCCTAAGCCTGATCATGTGACAGCAAGGGACAAGGTTTGCCAAGTTATGCACAATATTTCCAGGGTAGAATTCTCAAATCTCCTGTATCAGAATCCACTGAGCCTTGGGAATAGCAAGTCTAAGTAGCTGCCCATGTGATCCTAGTGCACATTTAATTTTTGAATAAGCACTGCTTCAGGAAATAAAGAGCATAGTCAAAGAACACCAATTGTCCAGAAGAAATGGTCATCCCCACCAAGAAACTTTGAAACTTATGAACATCAGCTGCTTTTGTGATGGACCCTGGATTCTAGTCACTGGTGATCCCATGCTGTTCCTTAGGGGATGGCAGCTGGTGCAATGTCTGAGACTTAGATATTTGGCAAGTTTCATGGATTTTTATATCACTCCAAAATTCATATACTGAAACCTTAATCTACCATGCACTGGTATTTGTAGGAGAACTTTGGGAACTAATTGGGTTATGAGGCTGGAGCCTAATGCATGGTTATAGTGCTCTTATAAGAAGAGACAGAAAAGAGATTATCTCTCTCTGACCTGTGAGGATACAGTGAGATTGCAGCCCCAGGAAGGGGTCCTCTTTAGAACCTGACCAACTTGGTACGCTGATCTTGAATTTCTATCCTTCAGGACTGTGAAAAATAAATTTTGTTGTTTTAGTCACTTAATCTATGATATTTTGCTATAGCAACCTGAACTGACTTAAGATGATAAATAAACAACAACTCTGTGCTAACAGAAAAGGAAAATAAGAGCTTTCGTATATATGGGTATACAGATATAGAGTTCAATACAGATATAGAGTTCAATCAATCAATAATCTATTGACTAATCTTTATTGATATCTTTTCCTTATGAATCTAAAACTCAAATATTCATATTATGAATGTTAAAAATTATTATTATGAATTAAGTTTAAGGCAGACTAAGGCTCAGGGATTCCCTTCACCTTTTCTCTCTAGTTTGAGAGTTAGAATACTTCTAGTCTGCTTCATTTTAAGATCTAGGAAGAGCAACTGATCTCCCCCTTGTTCTACTTGGAACAAATGTCTGGGACAGACAGAAGTGCACCCCTTCTCTTTGGAGCAAGTTTCTGCTTTTAATAGATGTTATGGTTTGGATCTTGAATGTCCCTTAAAGGCCTAGGTGTTAAAGGCTTGATTGTCAGCCACCAGATGCTATTGGTAGATAGTGGAGCCGTTGGGAGGTGGGGACTAGTGGAAAGAAGTTAGGTCACTGAGAATATGCCCTTGAAGTAGATATTGGGATCCTGGCCCCTTGCTGTCTCTATTTGCTTCCCAGCTACCATGATATGATCAACTTTGTTAGCCCAAATCTCCCTGCCTTAATGTTCTACCTCCCTAATGACCTAAAGCAGTGGAGCTAGCCAACCATGGCTTGAAGCCTCTGAAACCATGAGCCAAAATCAACCTTTTCCTCCTTTAGTGATGATTTTTCTCAGATATCCAATCACAGTAATGGGAAGCTGACTCACACAGTAGGATCTTCTCTTCTCTGATTGTCAATAAAATGAAGAGTTTGGACAAGATGAGACAAAACCATTTTGTGAAGTAGTCACCTTTGCTGAACTTCTGAGTGCCCTTTGGCTTTGGAATCTCATGTTTTCCATGAGCATATCTTTGTGACTGCTTTAGGTTATTTGGGGGTGAATAACTCAACACACAGAATTTAGAAATCTAGACTCTTTGGGTATTATTACACAGAAGCATATTTAAACCCTTTAGTCACAATAAGTATTAACTAAGCTTAGCCATGGACAGTTGTCCCTGCCAAGTGTTCCGGAAGTGAACCAGCAGTGGACTCTGTGTATTGGCCTCAGGTTGTTTATTTCTTTACTGTAGACTGAGACTAATTATTCTCAAAAGCTTGTTGGTGCCAAACTCAACTTTTTTTACACATCCAATTTTAAAAAATAGCCAACAAACAGAATTTCAACCATTTAGAATATGGCTTTTTTCCATAGCCCATGAAATCTCATCCATCAGTGCTAGGTGCTAGCCATTGGGAAACGAGAGCCTGTGGTTATAAGCTTCCAAGCTGTTGCTATCCTTAAGAGCTCTCTGACCCAGAGAGTCCTTATGTGCTGCTGAGCTACATCATCTAATAACCCTCTCTTCCATATTCCTTTCTCCTGGAGTTGGCTTGCCTTTCTGCCTGAATGCTGATGAGCATGTGAACAGTCTCATGCCATGAGAAACTTCCCCTATCAGGAAACCCCACCCAATAAAGCATGTTGTGTGTGTTACTATTCCCATGATCATGTGTCTTTCCTTGATTCATCCTGAGATCCCTTGAACCCCTTATAACCAACTAACATGAGTTGTATCATAGGAAAGCATGAACTGTCCTAAGACCTAGAAAAGACTTTCTTAAGAATGGATATCTGATGAATGGATAAAGAAACTGTGGTATATATACACAATGGAATATTACTCAGCAATAAAAGATAATAAGATGATGGCATTTGCAGGTAAATGGATGGAATTGGAGAACATCATGCCAAGTGAAGTAAGTCAATCCCCAAAAACCAAAGCTGAATGTTCTCTCTGATTAGTGGATGCTGATACATAAGGGGGGGTGGGGGTGGGGAGCATAGGAGAAATGGAGGAACTTTGGATGGGATGGGGAGGTGAGAGAGGGGAGGGGGAATGCAAGTAGCAAAAATGGTGGAATGAGATGGACATCACTACCCTAGGTACATGTATGAAGACACGAATGGTGTGACTCTATCTTGTTTGCCACCAGAGAGATGGAAAATTGAGCTCTCTATATGTACTATGACTTGAAATGCATTTTAAAAAAAACAAATTAAAAAAGAATGGACATCTGAGCTAAGATGTGAGTCATTGGCAGGAATTCACCAGAAATAGGGGAGAGGAAATATTCCAGGAGTGTATTTTATTCAAAAGCTCTGAGCTGAGAATGAGCATAACTTCTTTGGCTAGAAGGCAAATTATGAATAGGAAAATTACCAAAAGTCAAAAGAATCAAAAGCCCCCTCATTGGTGGCTGAATTATGCAGGATCATCAAGAAGTGAAGAACTTTGTGTGTATGTGCGTGTGTGTGTGTGTGTGTGTGTGTGTGTGTGTGCATGCACTGTGCAATATAAAATGAGGAAGAGGTATCAGTTTTATCTGTCACCTCTGGAAATTCTGCCTTGTGACCAGAGTCCTAACACTTTTTCCCAGTGTACTTTAGAGAGACCATTAAAATTTGAAACCAGGGAGATATATCAGGCACTTTGGTGTAAGACCACATAATCAAGTAGAGCCTTCTCATAGGAGGTACCTCTGGAGAAGGGACTGAGGGGTTCCCAGGGAGAAGGGAGGGATTTGATTATAACTAGCAGGGTCCTTGACATATGCGGTAGAAAAAAAAATTCAGCGTGTTCAAGTCAGAGTCATATACAGGTATTTATTTAGGAAAGTAGACATACATGTAAGGGAGAATGTGGGCAATCTCAAGAAAGATGGTAGTAAAGCTAGAAATAAACATTCAAGGGAGAATGTGGGCTATATTGAGAGTGAGAGATACATTTTTGGGATTCTCAGCTCTTTTATAGAAAACTTGGTAAGGGGTGGGTATAGGAAGGTTTGTAGAAAGATATCAGTCTGGCGATCTGAAGATGGTGTTTTAGTCAGCTTTTTTGCTGCTATGACTAAAGGACCCAACCAGAACAACCGTAGAAGAGGAAAAGTTTATTTGAAGGCTCATGCTTTCAGAGATCTTAATCCATAGACGCCGGCTCCATCCTCAGGACTCCAGTGAGGCAGAACATTATAGCAGAAGAGTGAGGCAGAGGGAAGCATCTCCTATGGTGAGAGAGACTCCACTGGCCAGATACAAATTTATACACTCAAGCCACACCCCAGTTTCCACCTCCTCCAGCCACACCCTACCACTTCAGTTACCACTCAATCACTATCAGGGGATTAATTCACTGATTGGGTTAAGACTCTTAGAACCCAATCATTTCTCGTCTGAATCTTCTTGCAAAAATTGTCTTATACCTGAGATTTTGGGGGACACCACATCTAAACCATAGCAGATGGTTTATGGTAGTCATCCTTAGGATGATGTGGTCTTCATTATTGTATTAATAGATATCACTAGAAAGTCCACTACATTATAGATTTCTTAAAAGGTTTATCTCTTTTTGCATAATCTCTTTGCTTAAATAGATTTATGCTTAGTCTATTTAATTAATAATACATAGGTAGATTTATAAATTTCTCAGGAATTTAGGAGTTACTTTCCTGAAAGACTGACTTAGGGAATGACAAGCCTGTAAAAGTGTGTGAAACTTCTGAATTAAAATTTAATTTCCTAGTCCTTCCCTTATATCTCCTTTCCACATATTTTTAAATTTCTTCTACATACCTCATCCTCATCCCCAACTTTGATCTTTAATCTTAAGAGTTGGTAAAGGGTGAAGTTTTGTCTTCTACAATTGCTTCAGGATTATTAGGGGCAATGACCTTGCCTACCCTGGAATTGAAAGAATTGAAAGTCTCATCCAAACTGATCTAAAGGAGACAGAGAGAAACTGGTCTCAGCTGTGGGGATGGTTTGGAATTCTTACATTGCTGTCTTTTTAACATGGAATCATTGTAATCTGGGACATAAATTTCATCAAGAAACTAAGAAGGCAAAGGCCAAATAATAGTAGCAGGAGCATAATAGCCAAAGATTCTAACAGTGTTAACACCCAGGTAAGGTTAGGCAAATAAGCTTTAATATTATCACTCTTTGTATATGCATTGCTTTATTGTAGCTTGTGGGAGCATATTTAAGAAGGTGAGAAATAAAGGGACTCGAGTTGCCAAGAGAAAGCAGATCCTCAGCCAACCAACTGCTCTGATGAGGCAGAGTAATTCCTATAACTGAAAGTCCTACAACAGTGGAAAGGAGTAAGATTTTTGGCATATGGTATATAAGGAACTTACCTTAAATAGGTTTTTGTTTTTATTTTTAGAACAGGACTTGTAGATTCTCTAGTAGTTCATACAAGCAGGAATCTTTTACTTTTTATGGTAATGTGTGGTCAGTGGACCTGCAAAACTTTAAGAGGGACTAAACTAAAAGTAATTCAGTTGGAGAGATGTTTTGGGAGTTAATGTCATATCCTATCTGTCCTGTAAGTCCAAAATAAGAAGTACCATTACAAGTAGAATATGAGAGGGGTCACAGTCAGAAGATATCTAATTAAGTAAATTATGTGGGTGGTCTTTTTCAATGGCTTCATGAGTATGGCTCTTTCTTTCTTTTTAACCTTATAGTAGTATACCTATCTCTAGTTTTGCTTTCCTCCTGGATATTCAAAGACTAAGTAGGTAGCCCTATGCTGGGAAACTTCAATCATTGTTTTAAACTGTTAAAGTCAGTCAAGGCTCCTCAGAGATTTCTTCTAGGGACTTTGTGAGGAACCTTTGGTTTCTTTAGTCTTGTTTTTCTACTAGTTTGCTATCTTCCAGGATAGGTCAGGGTTTTGCTGACCACATGGTTTCTCTTGAAAGTGTTGAGGACATTACCTTATCCAATGTCCTTTTTGAAGAATATGCACTGGTGGCTCCTAGTCTCTGGAGTCTTTCTTCACAATCCCCCTGATCAGGAAGTTGGGTGACTCAATAGAGTTGAAGGGACCAGGGCTCTGTATTATAGTCTATTTATCTTGCAAGTGATAGAAATCACCTCAAAGTACTGTTCAGGTTGTTCTGTTAGAAGTTGTATTTTTGTAAACTGTTAATAGGCAACAGTTATAAAATTTTACAAGGAAAATCCAAAACAAAACCATTAGCAGCAAAACAAATTCAGTTTGTATAATACTTTGGAAAATATTAGATGATATGAATAGATCCTTATTTTAATTTAACTTGTTTACAGATGTAATTTTTAAGTTATTTATGCTCAATCTTTTAATCAACAGAGCAGCATGGTTTGGGATGATGTGTTTGGGCATATTTAATTACTTTTGCTTAAGATGATAATCATAATACAATTAGGAATACATAAATATAAACATAAAAAGGCTACTATTTTTAACAGTTTTGATTTGGAGCACCTCATCTTGGCATTTATAGAAGGATTTTATAGTTGAAACAAATATATTTAATATACAAAAGCCAGTAATAATGAGCATTACAGTTAAGTAGAAATTCTTTATCTATTAACTTAGTTTTTGTTTTTGGAGCAAAATTTAGAATCCATGACTAATTAAAATAATTATAATTATAGGTCTATGTAGGTTAACAGCATTGACAAAAATCAAAGAATATATTTAGGCCTCTTAAAAGCTTAAGAAACAGTGACAATGATTAGAAATTGACTCATTACCTGATATACAAGTATATCTCATTTATGCAACACTAAAACATTTATTTATTCAAAGCAAACAGATGTAAGCCAGGTAGTAAAAGGCAAGAATATTTAAAATTTTAATGGTACTAAATATAAAATGCAGAAATTTTAAGAAGTTTTATTGATGATTTTACAAGTCTAACATTCAGATATAATGTGTAAGAGAGCACTTATTGGTTATCTTGTATGTATTAGACCTATATTATAACTTAGTTTTGTATAATACTTATACAAAGCTCAGATACACAGCATATTTAGTCCTCAGATGTACACATATCTCTAGTCTCATATATGGTGTCAAATGTACTATAGTAACCTAAAATAATAGTTGTCCACTTATTTTTTAATTTTGTAATTTGTTCTTTTTAGTTGTATGTGACAATAGGATTCATTTTGACGTAATTATAACAACAGGGAATGTAATTTGTTCTAATTCAGTCCCTCCCCTCTTGCCTCCCCCTGTTCTCTTCCCTCTACTCTACTGAGGTTTCTGCTATTTACTTATAGGGGCTTTTAAAAAATTAGTGTCTTGTGGATGCACATGAAGGTGAGATTCACTGTGATATGTTCATACATGTACATAGGAAAGTTGGGTCAGATTCATTCAACTGTCTTTCCATATCCATCTTCTTTTTCCCTTCCCTTCATTCCCTTTTGTCTGCTCTACTGATCTTCCTTCTATTATTTTTTATACCCTCTCCCATTTTGGATTAGCTTCTGCTTATCAAATAAAACTTTTAACTGACTTTTGGGGACTGGCTTATTTTACTTAGCATAATATTTCCAATTCCATCCATTTACTGGCAAATGCCATAAAGTCATTCTTTCTTATGCCATTGTGTGTATATATCACACATTTTTTATCCATTCATCTATTGAAGGGCAGCAAGGTTGGCTCCATAGCTTGGCTATTGTGAATTGTGCTGCTATAACAATGTGGCTGTGTCGCTGTTGTACACTGATTTTTAATTCCTTGTACTTAGGAGTGGGATAGTTGGGTCATATAGTGGTTCTATTCCTAGTTTTTGAGAAAACTCCATACTGTTTTTCAGAGTGGTTGCTCATATTTGTAGTCCTACCAGCAGTGTATGAGTTAACTCATTCCTCACATCCTTGCCAACAACTGTTGATTTGTTCTTTTTTTTTTTTTTTTTAGGGCCTTGAGATATAATGCTAGATTATTTATTTGGTATCTTTCTATCATTTTAATTTACAAGCTCAGTGCTATGAATTTCACTCTTAGGATAGTCATCATACTGTCCCAGGGGCTTTATGTTGTATCACTATCCTCATATACTTTTAAGTATTTTATTTCTTTCCTGATTTCTTCTGCTGTATATTCATCATTAAAAAGTGTATTATTTAATCTTCAATTGTTAGAATGGTTCCAATTTTTATCTTATAGTTGATTTCTAATTTCATTCCATTATGATGTGATGGAATGCAAGGTATTATCTCTCTCTCTTTTTTTTTCTTTGGCATATGGTAAGATTTCTTCTATGACCTAAAATATGGTCTATTTTAGAAAATGTTCTATGTGCTGCTGAGGAGAAAGTGTATTCAGTCATTGATGGATGACATATTCTACATATGTCTGTTAGGTCTATATTATTAATGGTACTTTTTAGTTCTATAGAATCTTTACTTAAGTTTTGTTTGAATGATCTATCCAGTGATGAGAGAGGCATCTTAAAGTCACCAAGTATTGTTGTATTGTGGTCTATTTGAGATTGAGAAGGTCTTCTTAAGATTGAGAAGGTTTTGTTTTATATATGCAGGTATTTGGGGGCATAAATATTTGCAATCATTATATCTTGATATATGATTTCATGAAGCACAATGAAGTGACCTTCTCTGTATCTTTTGGTTAGTCTTGGATTGAAGTCCACTTTATCTGATATGAGAATGGCAAACTCTGCTTGTTTACAAGTCCCATGTGAATAGTATGTTTTTTTCCATCCTTTCACCTTTACTCTGTAGATGTCTTTGCTTGTGAGGTGAATCTCTTACAGACAGCATAGAGTTGGGTCTTGTTTTTTAATCCACTCTGCCAACCTATATCTTTTGATATAGTTTAGACAGTTTGCATTCAATGTTATTATTATTGAGATATGATTTATATTTCCTGCCATTTTGACCTATTTCTAATGTTTAAATTGGACTCAATTATCCTTTAATTGGGTATTCTTGTAGGGTAATTCCTCCCTCCTTTGGTTTTCATTTTTATTTTTTATTTCTTTTTTTCCATTTTTTTTCTTTTTTCTTTTTAATTTCTTCTTTATGAAATATTATATTTTAATTGGAATCACATTGAATCTACATAGCACTTTGGGTAGTATGGCCATTTTGACGATATTGATTTGGCCTATCCAAGAGATCTTTCCATCTTCTGAAGTCTTCAATTTCTTTCTTTAATGTTCTGTAGTCTTCATTGTAAAGATCTTTCACCTCTTTTGTTAAATTGATTCCCAAGTACTTCATTTTTGGGAGGCTACTGTGAATGGGGTAGTTTTTCTAATTTCTTTTTCAGAGGATTCATCACTGATGTATAGAAATGCATTTGATTTATGGGCACTGATTTTATATCCTGCTACTTTGCTGAATTCATTTATTAATTCTACATGTTTTCTGGTGAGATTTTTTGGATCTTCTAACTAAAAAATCATGCCATTAGCAAATAATGATAGTTTAACTTCCTCTTTCCCTATTCTTATCACTTTAATTTCTTCTGTCTATCCAACTTCTCTGGCTAGGGTTTTAAGGATTATGCTAAATGGAAGTGGTGAAAGAGGACATCCCTGTATTGTTCTCATTTTTAGGGGGAATTCTTCCAACTTTTTCTCATTGAGAATGATGTTGGCCTTTTGTTTTGCATAGATAGCTTTTACAATGTTGAGGTATGTTCCTACTATCCCTAGTTTTTCTAGTGTTTTGAACATGAAGAGATGCTGTATTTTGTCAAATGCTTTTTCAGCATCTATATGATTCTTGACTTTAAGTCTATTGATGTGATGAATTATGTTTATTGATTTCTATATGTTGAACCAACCTTGCATACCTGATATGAAACCCACTTGATCGTGGTGCACTATCTTTTTGATATGTTTTTGTATTCAATTTGCCAGAATTTTGTTGAGAATTTTTGCATCAAAGTTCATCAGGGATATTCGTCAGAAGTTTTCTTTCTTTGATGTGTGATACTAGCCTCAAGAATGATACTTGGCGATACTAGCCTCATAGAATGAGTTTGGAAGGGTTCCCTCTTTTTCTATTTCATAGAATAATTTGAGGAGTATTGGTATTAATTCTTCTTTGAAGGTCTTGTAGAACTTGGCTGAGAATCTGACTGGGCCCTGGCTCTTAGGTGGTAAGCTTTGGATGGCTTCTTCTATTTCCTTGCTTGAAATTTGATCTCTTTAAGTTGTGTATGTCCTCCTGATTTCAGTTTGGGCAGATTATTTGCCCCTAGAAATTTGTCAATGTCTTTGAGATTTTCTATTTTACTGCAGTATAGATTTTCAAAATAGTTTCTAATTACTTTCTGTATTTCAATAGTGTCTCTCATGATATTTCCCTTTTCATCTCAAATTTTAGTAATTTGAGTTTTCTCTCTCCTTCCTTTCATTAGGGTTGCCAAGGGTTTATCAATTTTATTTATATTTTCAAAGAACCAACTTTTTGTTTTGTTAGTTTTTTGAATTGTTTCCTTTGTTTCAATTTCATTGATTTCAGCCCTGATTTTAATTACTTCCTGTCTTCTATTTCTTTGAGGGTTGATTTGTTCTTTTTCTAGAGCTTTGAGATATAATGTCAGGTTGTTTATTTGTTGACTTTTTCTTCCTTTAATGAATGAGCTCAATGCAATGAATTTTTCTCTTAACACAGCCTTCATAGTGTCCCAGAGATTTTGACATGTTGCATCAGAGTTCTCATTTACCTCTAAGAATTTTTTTATTTCCTCCTTGATGTCTTCTGTTATCTATGCATCACTCAATAGTGTATTTTTTAGTCTCCAGGTGTTACAGTAGCTTATATTTTTTATTTTATCATTGATTTCTAATTTCATTCCATTATGGTCTGATAGAATGCAGGGTAGTATTTCTATTTTTTTGTATTTGCTAAGAGTTGCTTTGTGGCATAACGTATGGTCTATTTTAGAGAAGGATCCATGTGCTGCTGAGAAAAAAGTGTATTCACTTGTTGATGGATGAAATATTCTGTATATGTCTGTTAATTCTAAATTGTTGATTGTATTGTTGAATTCTATGGTTTCTTTGTTTAGTTTTTGTTTGGAAGATCTGTCCAGTGGTGAGAGAGTTGTGTTAAAGTCACACAGTACTATTGTGTTGTGGTCTATTTGATTCTCAAAATTGAGAAGGATTTGATATACATGGGTGCTCCATTGTTTGGGGCATAGATATTTATGATTGTTATGTCTTCTTGATGTATGTTTCCCTTTTGCAGTATGAAATGTCCTTCTTCGTTCTGTCTATTTTTGGCTTGAAGTCTACTTTATCTGATATGAGGATGGAGTCTCCTGCTTGTTTACGTGGTCCATTTGAATGGTATGTTTTGTTCCCATCCTTTCACCTTCAATCTGTGGATGTCTTTTTTTTATGAGATGAGTCCATGAAGACAATATATTGTTGGGTCTTTTTTCTAAAATCCAATCTGCCAGTCTATGTCTTTTGATTGATGAGTTTAAGCCATTAACATTCAGGGTTGTTATTGAAATATGGTTTGTATTTCCACTCATTTTGGTTTATTTTTTTTTTAACCTGATTTCTCCTTTGATTGGCTTTTCCTTTAGTGTAGTCCCTCCCTTTGCTGATTGTCACCATTTTTCATTTCCTCCCCATTAAATATTTTGCAGAGAATGTTCTCTAGTGCAGGCTTTCTCATTGTTAATTATTTTAACTTTTGTTTATCATGGAAAGTTTTTATTTTGTCATCAAACTGGAAGCTTAATTTTGCTGTATATAAGATTCTTGGTTGGCACTCATTTTCTTTTAGAGCTTGGTATATGTTGTTCCAGTATCTCCTGACTTTGAGGGTCTGGGTTGAAATCTGAATTGGTTTCTCCCTGTATGTAATCTGTACCTCTCTCTTGCAGCTTTTAAAATTCTATCCTTATTGTATATGTTAGGCATTTTCATTATAATGTGACTTGGTGTGGATCTGTTTTAGTTTTGTACATGTTATGTCCTGTAAGCCTCTTGTATTTGATTTTCCAATTAATTCTTCATGTTTTGGGAAATTTTCTGGAAGAGATCTGTGCCTTCCTCTATCCTGATAATTCTTAGATTTGGTCTTTTGATGTTATCTCATAATTTTTGGATTTTTTTTTTCATGATTTCTTACCATTTCATTGTGTGGTCAACTTTATTTTCAAGATTAAATATTTTGTCGGCATTGTCTGAGATTCTATCTTCCAAGTTATCTAGTCTGTTGGTGCTGCTTCCTATTGAATTTTTTATTTGGTTTATTATTTCCTTCATTTCAAGGATTTCTGCTTGTTTTTTTTTAATGTTTCTCTGTCTTTCTTGAAATAATCTTTTATTCCCTGTATTTGCTCTCTAATCTCTGTTGAATTGTTCAATTCTTGCTGTAATTGCTCTCTTATATTTTTCTGTGTTTCACAGATTATTTTAATTATGTACATTCTGAACTCTTCCCCTGACACTTCATCTACTGTGCTGTCAGTGGATTCTATTATTGTAGCATTTTGGTTTGTTTGGAGCATTTTCTTTGCTTGTTTTTTCATGTTGTTCATGTGTCTTCCTCTCTAACAGTACCAATTTGAGGAATTACAGTTTCTGCCCTATAATCTTGTAACGTCCCTGCCAACTACCAATACCTCTCCTCTGGTATAACCAGGCCTGCAGGGATCTCAGTGATGATCTTCCTGGTCCTGGCTGTTGACTCTAGATTGAAGTAGGCAGAGACAGCTGCCAGTTGGTAAATGGGGGACCATAGTGTGGTGCTCAGTTGGTCTCCCCCTCTGCATGTGCACAGTTGGTCCAGAGTCTTTATCCTATAGGCTTATAGATCCCCTACAGGGTTCCAATACCTCTCCTTTAAGGAGGAAACCAATATTAACAGATCTCAATACAACAATATATAATTTTAGACCAAGTAGTTCCTAATAGGACATTTAGGGCTGTATCACAATATACAGAAACTATGAGTTCAATTAATATCTACTAAATACAATAGGTTTGCAAAAGGGTCTATAGTTTCTGCTGGTGGACTAAAGTGAACAGGGGGTGGGGTGTAGGATGAGATGCTAGGGAGGTAGGAAGTGAAGATATAGAGTTATTAGATCCTAGAAATTGTGAAAGAGAAATCCAAAAATTGGCTAGTAGTAGAAAAGAGAGAAAGAGGTTTGCAGAAGACAAGTAAGTAGGAAGAAAATGGAGTACAACAAACAAGGAAACAAAAATTAAGAAAAATAAAACATGTAAAAATAGGAGATATGAGACAATATAATACACTTGCAATGTACTCATTAGGTATCCCAGTTCTCAGCAGTCTAATGCATAAAAAATACTTGGGTTCACAAATGATGGGGATGTGAGGGTGGAAAAAGAATGAGAGAGGGAAAAGAAGAAAAAGAAAAGAAGAAAAGGAAAAAAGAAAACAAAAACAATATAATAGAGGGAAAAAATGTCTTAAGGTAAATAAAAAGGCTTGCTTCCCTTCTCATCCAGTGGGTGGAGTTGTCTGTTGTTTACTGGTGTCTCTCCACTCTGTCCAAGATGGCAATGAGGGAGTCCCCAAAATGAAGGCGTCTGTTTTCAGAGATAGGGTTAGGGCCGGGTCAGGCGGTGGTGTTAGGGGACATGTTTGGAAATGCTGCTCTGTGGTGTGTTTTGTGGAAGTAAAAGGTTGACTCTAGATCCCATCCAGTGGCCCCAAGTGTAGGCCTTTGGGGGAGTTCCACGGTGGTAGATGGAGGTCCACACAGGAGCAGCAGCCAGGGGTCCTGTGCAGGAGCCTAGGGTCCTGGTGTGGGAACTACAGCTAAGGGTCCTGTGTGGGTGGGTGATCCAAGGTCCTATGTGTGAGTGTAGGAGCTGATGCTGCATGGGTGATTGCCCAGGGTCCTGTGCGGGCAAATGGCTGGGGTCCTGCATCAGTGAAAGGCCAAGGTTCTGTGCAAACTCTGGGGTCTGGCAACCCACGGGGCATGCGACTGGAATTCCTACATGGAGGCAGGTGTTGAGGGTCCTCTAATAACTTGCAGAGAAACAGTGTTTCTACTACTTTAATCCCTGGTCCTGGAGAGACTAGGAATGCAGTGTCTGTCTAGGCCACCATCTTGGATCCTTGTCTAAAATATATACTTACATTGAATTTTTAATTTGTTTTATTGATTCTTTCATTTTGTGGATTTCAGTTTGGTTCTTTTTCAGAATTGCTATCTCTTTATTGAAGTGATCTTTCACTTCCTGTATTTTATCTCTGATTTCACTCCTTACATTTTCTTGTAGCTCATAGAACAGTTTAACTCTGTGCTTTCTAAATTCTTTCTCTGACATTTTCTCCACTGTTTTGTCAATAAAGTCAGTTGTGGAAGTATTATGGATTCTTTGTGATGTTTTTTTCCCTTGCTTTTTCATATTGTTTGTGTGTTTCTCTATATATTGGTATAGTTCTGACTTCTTTTAAGTGAAAAACTAATTTGTGAGGTTTTTAAAAAAATTCTTTGGAGCCCTGGGTTGGGTGAATATTCAGAAAATAATGTTTGAAGTCAATGTGTGATCTGCTTTAAGTCACTGTTTGTCTCTGCTGATCCCAATCAGCACCTGTATAAGAGATGCCACTGAGCTATATTTACTATAATCACTTCAGAGCCAAAACTCATTCTATTCAACCTTATACTAAACAAAAAAATGTTGCAACTTTTTTCACAGTTCCTCAAATTCAGGCATAAACCTATAATAAGGTTCTAGAGTAAGTAAAAAATTAATTGTTAAATTTAGTAAACTTCTATGACCTTATATCAGGGAAAAAAGATTGGGGAAAAAAGGAGAGGAGAAAATAGAGGAAAAAAGAAAGAGAAAGAGAGAAAAGATATAAAAGAATAATTTACACCAAGGTAAAAAGGAGAAATAGATGAATGATTGGTATTTGAGGTAGTAGCAGATAATATAAGAGGATGAGTAGAGAGTAAGAGAAACAAGCATAAACTAGAGCTAGGAAAACAAAGATAGAAATATTGATTGAATTAATGCTTTAAACAATTACATGAAATACCTTTGAATGGGTTGAAGGTACCATGTTGGCTATTGGACTAACAATTATCATTCAAGTTAAAGAGTTATTTATATGACCAAAGTTGATATTAGAGTTGTTTATAATAAACCATGGCAAGATGAAGAAAATTCTTGTTGAACTTTGGTTTAGATTTCATTAAAGTTTTGACATTTAGCAGATATCCATCAGTCTTTGGCTGTCAATCTCTCTCAGGTAGCAGGGACACAGGAGCCAATTCCCTAGGTGATATGAACCTCCTCCCAGCAGCTTCCAGTTTGTCAGCTCAGGGGCCTGCAGTCAACTGCTCAAAGGATGCAGTGTTTGGGTCAGCTGTTTCTATTGTGTGCAATAGAAACACAATCTTGGAAATCAGTATGAGGTCCTTGTCCCTTGTCTCTCTCTCTCTCTCTCTATATATATATATATATATATATAGATAGATAGATAGATAGATAGATACTGAAGACTCCTGTGGAGAGGAGAGGAGCCTTGGACCATAGAATTGATGCCTGTGGGAGGGGGTGTGTCCTGTTCCTTTATATATCTTTATATATCTCAGGTTTCTTCCTATTTTGCCTAAGTGATCAAAAGGTAGGAAAAGAGCCGAGGAGTGATTCCCAGGAAGTGTCCATAACCTTGAGAGGAGGAGAAAGGCTCTGGAGGTGTTAGCTTTTCATTTCATTTTCTTTGAATTAGCCCTATCTTCCCAATCCCATCACTTATTGCTGATTATCTGTCCTTTGTGCCCATCTCAATTCTAGTTCTTTCTGGCCAGATTCTTAAGAGGTCCCACTGCAGGCGACTTCCCCTCTAGTTTAATTTGTAGTTGTCTGGGTGCAGGAAGATTGTGCTAATTTAAGGGGGTAGGAGGTCAGCTAAGGGCTCCACAAGGTGGCTGTGGACCCCTGGCTCAGTTTTGTTTTCATTATTTGGTTTTAAGCTGTTTGTGTTGTTTTAAGGAGACTCTGTTACTGTGGCATGTTAAATTTTGTCTCTTTCCAAGTGTTGTTAAGTATATGAGCTTAAGTGATTTTCTGTCCCCCTCTTTTCTCTCTATTGCCCCCTCTCTGCTTCTTATCCCTAGGTTTGGGTTCAAGGTTTCAGGACCCTGAGTATATTTTCTACTTTGGCAGCCTATTTTCCAGTCTCTCCAGGTCTCAGGTCTTGTCATATTGGTCTTGCAGCACTTATTTGTTACCCATCTCTCAATTCTACTTTTCCTTCACTGCTTCCTTTCAGTGTTATGAGGAGACCAGGACTCACAGCACAGCTCACTTCCACCATCTTTCTGTTTATCATAGCTGTTTACCTAATGAGAATTATAAAGTGGTCATTTAAGATTGTAAAACACACACTTGGTTCTGCTGAAACTCAACTTTTCAAAAAGCAATCAGAAGATAATATCTCAATAAAAACACATGGTCTTTATTTCTTAAGCCATTTCCTTATAAATGTTAGCAAGAGCAGAAACCATTATTGTTTTCAATATAAAGAATTAAATTTTGATTTTACATCAATGTATTACATTTTGACTTCAGAAAACACTTTAAAT
Organism: Geosciurus inauris; assembly: GCA_004024805.1. Lineage (NCBI taxonomy): Eukaryota > Metazoa > Chordata > Mammalia > Rodentia > Sciuridae > Geosciurus > Geosciurus inauris. The sequence continues at coordinate 3,293 of PVHX01004319.1, read as the reverse complement.
AATCATTTTACATTATAGTCAACTAATCATACACACACACACACACACACACACACACACACACAGCATCTGTGACTTCCTAAACACTCTAAAATTTATTTTCATTTTTACTTTTTTTGTATCCCTCTTATCCCATCTTGGAACAATCCAATCATTGCATTTTAGAACAAAAAAACTTACTATACAATTTTTTTTATTTAAAAGCATTCCCTTTTCCCTTTTAAGTATCTTTAACAAAATGCTTCCCCATACCTATTTTGAAAAGATCTCCTTTTATTTATTTAACTTACTTTTGTCATAGCATTTTACAATTTACATTTGAAACAATACTTATTAGATTTTTGAATTTAGACAAATTATTTCTACTTCTCAAGAGGGTAAATTACTTTATGCTCTTCATAGTTCTTTATAACATGTCGTTTATTTCGTACCTCGTGTGGGTTCGCTCGACGAATTGGGGTCCCACAGGATGAGCTCTGGAGTCCCGGAGGACGAAGGACAATGGGGTCCCACAGGACGAGGTCTGGGGTCCCGGAGAACGAAGGACAATGGGGTCCCATGGGACGAGCTCTGGGGTCCCGGAGGACGAAGGACAATGGGGTCCCACGGGACGAGGTCTGGGGTCCTGGAGGACGAAGGACAATGGGGTCCTGGAGGATGAGGTCTGGGGTCCCGGAGGACAAGGTCTGGGGTCCCAGAGGATGAGGGTTTATGGGGTGGATGGTCGTGGAATCACTCACCCAGACACTGGGGGTAGGTAAAACTGCTCTGCCGGAGCGAGAAGCAGACCCGTTTATTTCAGTTAGTGCAACAGTTTATATAGGGTCCTCGGACCAATCATGGCCCTGAGGTTAGGTTACAGCCAATAGGGTATTGATCCATGCCAGGCATACAGCCAATCAGCATGGGATGAGAAAAGGAGAGCCACTGAAGGCAGCCAATCAGCAAGGGGTAAAAAGGAGGGGAAACATTCAAAGTAACCAATCAGCATGGGGAAAAGGAAAGGGGAGGGGAGGCATTGAAGGCATGGAGAGAGCTCCTATAATAACACAACTTAAATTTTTATATTCCTTGTATATAGAATTACACATTAAAAATTTGGTAATATTATATTTAGTGAAGATACAGAAATAAAGTAATCTTAAACTGTTTTTTTATATATGAAAACACATATAATTGACTCAAATATATTGTCTTTTTCCAGACTTTAAGAATTCAACAGTACTTAAATGTACATTTAGCAATCGATGTTTAGTGTTTTAACTTATGAACAACTTAGAATTTTTTCAACACATATATATGTTTATAAATGTTAATTCTATGTACCTAATCTGTCTATTTTTAAAAAATTCTTTAGATACTCACAAAAACCAAGATATTAGCCAGGCTCAGTGGCACATGCCTGTAATCCCAGCACTTTGGGAGGCTGAGACAGGAGAATTGTGAGTTCAAAGCCAGCCTCAGCAGCAGCAAGGCCCTAAGCAACTCAGTGAAACCCTATCTCTAAATAAAACACAAAATAGGGCTGGAAATGTGACTCAGTGGTCAAGTACCCCTGAGCTCAATGCCCAGTATCAAAAAAAAAAAGAAAAAAAACCAAAACCCAAGATATCAGACAAGCATATCAAACATTTTAAGTTATTAGTTTTGTTAAACTCTAAATGCAATGGACATTGTATTTTAAATATCTAACAGAAATGGATAGATACAATTTTGACTGGTTAGCAATGTTAGGTTAGCAAGGCAAATGCAGAATGCACAAACATGGTGAACACCACCGTGGGCTGCAGGGAACAATGCAACAAGCAGCCCACATGCACAAAGGAACAGTGAAGCAGATGCTGATACATAAGCAGTAATGGCGCCTCCTACCAATCAGCAGACTTTTCCTGACTCATCCTGGAAGGACTCTGACCTCAGCAGGATCCCCTGACCAATCCCAGAGAACACAGGACTCCAGTTACCTCCTTTTCCTACCCCAAGCCCCCCCTTCCTGCCTTAAGCCTTCCCCTTCCTGGCCAGGCTCTTTAAATTTTCTGTACTGCGGAACACGTGTGCAATTCTCCTGTCCCACTCTGTTGGAGGGGGAGTTTGCTAGGGAGTGTACATTTCAATAAAGCCTTACCCAGTGATTTAATTTGCCTCCTTTTGGCCATTTGGCTTTACAAGCACCAAGGCATAAACGTGTTAATAATTTAAAAGACATTTTAATTTTGCCAAAATGTTTAAATTAATTTATTTGTTAAATATTTATTTAAATCACATGAACTAAAAGGCATTTGTATCCATTTTCTAAAAAATTAGAAGTCCTCATTTATCTACAAGCCCATTTGGTACCATGTAGATGATACACACAAAGACATACAGTACACACACGGATATGGGCATACATAAAATAGACAGAAAACAATGCTTTTATGGTTTTCATTTAGCAGGTGCTGGACCTACAGAGGTAGGAGAAAAGAGAGGTATAGATACTCATTAAGTAGAGCCTGTCACAGATGTCTGTCACATGACATAATGAGCAATAGATATGAAAGAAAGCTTGTAGCACAGAATTAGGTGAGAATAATTGCTGAATACAACAAACTAAAAAAACACACATTTTTAGAAAAGACATTGTGTCGGGGAAAGAGAACAGATAGATAGTCAGATCTTTGTCCATTTACTTTTTCATTTATAGAACAAGTTAGGCTGAGATATTTAAGATTGCATTTCTTAGCCATATTTCCACATACTCTAGTTTATATTGGGACCAAGATATGTTACAGAAAAACAATAAATTTCCTTTAAGTCCTCTACCTTAAAGTAATTTTAATTATTTAATATGCACCTAAAGGGTGAGCTCTCAGGGATAGACACTGAATTAATCATGATCTTATAATTTGCATGCTTTAAGGTTTGTGTGTGTTTGTGTGTGTGCATGTGTGTGCACATACGCATGCACGTTATGTTTCTGAAACGAAAGGAGAGAAAGAAGAAAAGATAAGCCTTGGGTTACTCTCTGCATTCACATCAGGATTGGATGTAAGTCTCTTCCCATCCTGCCAATTTACCAGTGACTAGATGTCCCTTCCATGGAGATGCAGCCTGTAAGGTAAAGAACAGCCCTTTTGTACTCAGTTTTAGCATCCCTTCCCTAAAAGCCTAAAGCAGCCCCTGCCCCAGGCAGTTCCTCTCCAGAATCTTCTACCTAGGAGAAAAAAGCCTGTACGCTCAGGTTACTACATCAAAGAAGACGACCGCCGCTTATCTATTGCGCCAGTTTTAAAGTGACCAATCCATATCTTGCC